>FIZR01026129.1:0-45723 GCA_900060175.1 Ferrisia virgata
AAAATTAGTTGGTAAATTTTAAACTCCCCCCCCCCCCGAGCACATCGCTTCGGAAGGCCACTGTTCGCTGATCTTGGCGTTTTAGTTCTATTGAACTCTCATCTTACCCCCACCACAGATTAGGAAAAAAATATTGCTTCAATTCATATTATTATGTTATCTCACGAAAATCAGGCTGAATAAATATCGAGAAGCGATGTCTGATTTATATACGTACAATTTGGATGAAATTTTTACAGAGTGTAGTGTAAGGCCTACTCTTTCAAATACCTTAAGAGGTGATTTTTACCGAAGTGCGTAGTATTGGTGGAAGAGGGAGAAATCATTGCTTCCATTTCTGTTTCGCTCATCGGTGTGAACTTTTGAAAAATAATTCTAAATTCGCCAATGTACTTATTGTAGGCAACCTATAGGCAATTTAAGAAAATAATTGTATCAAATAAAAGACCATCCCACGCAACGTATTTCAAACACCATTTTAAACAGATATTATTCAAAATTATATAATCACTTTACTGTCAGTTTTCAAATTAAGGATGTGAATAGGCAATTACTCGGCCATACGGTGGCAAATAAGTCAGACAAATTGCATCTATATTTATATTTTTACCCGAACAATTACGCGATAAAGCCCACCATAATCGAAATGAAATTATATTGTTCGCGAAAATTCGTGAAAATAATATACGCAGGCAGTAGATTATCTCACGTCAACCGCACGACCTTTTGCTTGTTTAAATAGATTTGTACACACCACGCGAATTTTTTTAACGATCAAAATATCCAATTTGGAATATTTTTAGAAACAATTGTTTAGTATTCTGTGCAATTTTTATTTTTGGTACAAGTACTTATGATACAAAACATCCGCCTTCCTACGCATTATTGTTATTATAGGTAGGCATACTTACTGAAAAAGGATAGGTGTTGGTGTTTATTCCTTGCTTCGATATTATAAAATAAAGTACTGGTCTCGGTGGGGGTATTAAGAAAGTTGGATTTTTTATTATTTGTGTAAATAAAAATGATACAGGTTGTCGGCATATTGTAATTGACATAATAAGTGAATTCTATGTGAGTAAGGTGGTAGGTAGACTAAGTACATACTTAAGTATACAATACATGTACCTACATCATTTTACATAGAATAGTATTGCAATTTACAATTCAAAATTGAATTAAAAAATTTCTCACTTTACAATGAAGATGAACTGTAATAAGAGCACCTCCGATATTTTGTAATATATTTTCAAAATAAAGTAGTACCCACAAAACAAATTTTAGAAATCCATGTTCAATTGAAAATTTTTGTTTTCTTTCAAATTACTCTACAGTTTGTAACTAATGCATAATCATCATCATCGTTTTAATCATGCATTTCTTATTTTTTTAAGTTATATTAGATTGTTCTTTTAATCATACATTGCACAGTATTTAAGAATATCATTTAATAGATATTTATTCCTTTCACTCAATTACATATCACACGATGTTGGTACGAATCGCAAAAAATTATACCGCTTTTTTTCTGACCATTTTATGGCGATATTTCACACTCCGATTAGAAGTGTTCGCACTTTGAGATCAGGGTAACCTTTTAAGGTTTCAATGTCCGGTTAGATCTTTTAAATGAACATTTTCTTTCCAAATGAAAACTGAAAAATAAAAAAATAATAGCAAAAAATTAATCCAAAGGAAATATTGGTGCTGTGTGATTGTTAATTTGATAACATATGATTTTTAAAATTATAAAAATAATTCGACGTACAACTAATAACATTGTCAATTTAAAAAAGTCGAACACTGATGAAAAAAATAATTATAAAAATTGTAAGTGAAAGAAAATATGAAAAAAATGTCTCTTCTAATAATTTTTCCTTACCAAATGAATCTCCAGGGTCGCATGTCAAAAAAATCTCATCATCAAATTTTTAACTTCCGATGTTAAATTCGGGACAATTTGGAAAGGGAGGGGGGAGGGAGGTTCAGAATTCAAACATATGATCATTTATGAAAATGAAAGAGATGATACTCGGGAGTGAATTCCCAATCAATATCAACCCACTCGCCCTCCGAAAATATTTTCAATCATTTTTGACCATATTTGAATCTATAGTAGAATATAAATTTTTCTTCAAAGTTTTGACCAGCGCCAAAAGTGTTCTAAGCAGCTGAAAAATTGATTATACTTATAAGAACGTCAATTGGGAATTTCGTTCTATGATTTCAAAATTTTAATTTTTTTTTTTTGTTGTCTAATTGACTATAATGACCCATTTGTAAATTTCGACGTCCTCTCCTTATACAGTGGTCCAAATTTCGCTAATTTTCAAATATTAAAAAAATATATATATAAAAAAAACATTTTTTGAATTTTCTTTTAAATAGAATATTTATACATATTCATACCTAAAATCATCGTTGTCGGCAAATTTTCACCATTTAATTTTTTTTAATGCGTAAACTGTAGGGTCATAATAGTTTTAACTAAATTTTTCAACCTTGTAAAAGCTGACTACAATTTCGCTAATTTTCAAACATTTTTTCCAAAAATGGAATTTTTACACATTTTTATCTAAAATTATCATTGTTGGGAAATTTTCCCTGTTTCCCAGAGCGGTTTAAAAAATATCGGTTTTTGCACTTTTTTTTCGCGATGTTCTGAAAACAATTTATGAAAATTTTTTTGAGGAACGCCCCGCTAAAATGGATTTAGGACATCAATTTTAGATAATCAAGAACGATATTTAAATTTAATCTCCAATGGATAATTTTTCAGGAGTGCTTTAAAAAATGGTGTTTTCCTGGTTTTCAAGGATTTTTTTGCATCATTAAATTTTTTTTTTTAATAAATCCATATTGAAATGGACCAAGTTACGCATATCTTAGTTCATTTAGGGTTAGTTTTCATCACGTGTACCCAGGTCCGTATGCAAGAGGTTGGCAATAAATCACCCCCCCCCCCCATGTTCAAACAAAATTGAATTTTTATAGAAAATAGGACTATCAAGTCCAAAAAATTGTGTAAATGGCTCAAATATCTTCAAAAATGCAATTTTTCATGATTAAAAACATAATTTTTTCCGAAATTTCCGTCCTCGCTTTGCTCGGGCATATGTATTTTCGTAGGCGTATTAAATTTTAGAATTTTAAGGCATCGAAAATTTGGAGTTGGTGAGTTGAAATAGTAACATAACAATAAAAAAACTCCTTCCTGGGAACAATTCTGCTCACGAGCCTGCGTGTACCCTTTTCAGGAGTTTTTAATACCTATCTCAACACACAAAAATACTATATAAATGATCGTAAAAAAAAATACTCCCTTTAGAAGATCTAAAATGGATAAAATATGTTTTCACAAAAAAAAAAAAAAAAATGTTTAGAAACGAATTTTTTCAATTTTTAAACAATTTATATCAAAAGATCCATGTAAAAACCACCATTGACCATTTTTGAATGCCTCTAATAAAATCGGCAAGGAAAGGTAAACATTTTTTTTTCGATTTTTTTCGATTTTTGAAATATAGCAAAATTTGAGTCAGTTTTGCAAGTTTAGAAAATTAAATTGGAAAGCTAAAATTTTTACCACATTATATGGAGGTTATTAGACCACTACTGTGACCTCGTCGTTTACAGTTTTCTAAAAAAATTAAATTCAGTCTAGTTTACTTACTAACAAGAGGCTGAAATAAATTTAAGTGGCCGAAAATTTAATTACGCCCTCTTAATATACTGTTTCTATTTATTCAAGTATCGTTTAAATCGGAGCCAGGGAGCTCTGGTGTATCCGTTGTACGTTAAACCAACTAACATTTGTATTAAATCCATTTTATTTTTAATTTTTTTTTAAATTGCAATTTTTGAATATTTTTGAATTTTGAATTCAGATAAAAAGAGTTGATGAAGGTTTGTTGAGGTCAACTTGAAAATAGAAAATTTTTATCAATACGTTCAGTGAGGTGCAATTGATTCCTATCAACTTGTACATGTTGGGTAATTAATTTTTATCACGCTATTTTGTAATTATATTATAATTTTTTTTTTTTTTTTCAAAAATCATCAAACTATAAAATCGTCAATTTTGAAAATTATTTTTATTTTCAAGATTATTTACATTGCAGCGTTGATTTCCAGAAAGTGACGCGCGACGTATAACGATTAAAGCCAGCCATCTTGCATTATACTCATACTCAACAAAATTAAAAATTTAATAGATCGATAACAATAGCTCTTTTTAAAATTTCAAAGCACGAATAAAAATCATCAATTTTCGGCGAATTTTAAAACCATCGTTATTACGTGTGTACCCAATAAGTAACACTCACCTTTCACGAATCCATCTGCGTAAAACTACAGGCCTTATGAGCGATCAGGTAAACACGTACAGTAATAATTTACACGTTAAATTGATCACAATGAAAATCAGTAGAGTAAGTACTATAAAATAAAGCGCAGCATCCATAGGTATATTGAGAAATCGGCGGGCAAAAAAAACTAAACCATTTTGCTCATTAGTGGTTTTATTCAAAACCTTTGTAAGGCATTGCGGTTTGAACCCAAGACTGCAAAATCCAGGATCGTTGGTTATCGTGTACACCGAAGTCACGATATTTTCAAACTCTCCGGGGCAGTTGTCTTCCATACTGAAACAAAAATAATAAAAAATAAAAAATAGCTACCAATACACCTTATAAGTAAATCGGTACTAGTATGGGTACATCTACAGGTATATAGATATTATACACATACATTATATTGTATGTGTACGCAGCATAAAACGCATACGTGAAATAACAAGTGCAAATATTATATTCAAAACGGATTCGTTTTTCATGGTGAAAAGCGTTTTAGATGGAAAGGAGCTTAAGCGAGGGAAAAAAATCTTTCAAATTCCATTTTTCATATACCAGAGAAAATGATAGCATCGTGTACGAAATAAATTCATTTTTATGGTAGTTTTATTCTCTATATTGTCGAATATTTTGTGTTTCGTATTCTTCCTCTTATATTATAAGATAAAAGTGCTTATTGCATTTATAACATGGGTACTTTTCATCAAAGTTATAGGTTCTTATATACTTACGTATTTATTTTAATTTATTATCTGATTTTTTTTACGTGTGGATGTGGATTGTGTGTGTGTTGCTGGCACTACGATTTCGTTGTAGAACGAAATTGAATAAATATTGAACGTAAACGTAGTATAGTGTACGTATTTTGCAAAACTACCATATCGTAACCTTTGTAAATCCTCTTTTAATAAGCGCTTTGCAAGAAATTACATCAAAATTTTAATAGCTGGGTACTTTATTACCTTTTCAGTTTGAAGGTATTACAACATTCATTAAAATCTAAACTGAAAATCGTAGCTTTGAGAATTATGATTTTATGTATAGATATATAAACGGAACGACGAGTTATTTTCCGGTAGTTTACCATCGCTTGGCAGTTATGAAAAAAGAAAAAAAGAAAAAATTTCGTCGAAATATACTTCTTTAGGATACTACTGTATTTTTACATCTATTATATTCTGAATAGAAATATTCTTAAACCGAAATATTTACTACCATAATCATAAGTAGATTTTGCAGTCGTTAAATTCGAGACAGGTGGAGATATGTATCTTAAACTATACACGTGCTAACCTTGTCAGTGTATGGTTCACTGGGCAAGTAACCTATCTCAAATTGTGAGCCGTTGAAAATTTGCATACTGCAAGCAAGGTTATTGATTGCACAGATTATCATTGTTGAGCATTTGAACTCGCAATGAAACAATTCGAATTACGTAACAAATTCGTAGTTTGCTTCAATCAAAAAAAAATAAAAAAAAAATAGAAAAAAGTTTACATTTTTTTTTTTATTAAATTTGAAATACTTACAAGGAAGAAGAATGATTGGATTTCAAGGCTGTAAAGAAACGCAATGCGTCTAAAAAGGCGAAACCCGCCAAAAGGTGCATTTATGGCCCCTATCGAGTTTACATACCAATTTTCAACTTCCTAGCTGAACCTGAAAGGAAGATAGAGGAGAGGCAGCCCATTTTTCAAGGTTAAAAGTAGGGGAAATACCCTCATATTTCCCCTGCTAATTGACCCAAGAAGCTGATTTTGGGATATGTTAATTAACTTTTAAATCTCCACTGATTGATACATAAAAAAATTATTTTTGAGATTTTTTAGCATCTGCTCTCCCAAATTTGGGCATAATTGAATTTCGATCCAAGGTCGTCCCCACTCAAAAATATCAAATCCGCTGCCAATCCAAGCTTATTTTCCAAATTTGACGGATTTTGATTGGTATCGAGCTGAGTAAATAATTTTTAGATCGTAGGAAAAAAAATTAAAATAAATATGACACGGTCAAAAATAGTCTTAATAGTCTTCTAAGATCATAAAGCAGCTTTTGTTGGTATTCCCTCTCGCCCTCATCCGCCTTTGGTTGATAGACTGTAATTGCCTCGTTTTCATTAACATAATGACATACAGAACCAGGCTAAAAATCTGACAAGTCACTAATTTTCATTACTTAGATGACTTAAATTTTAGGTTTAGGTATTTTGAATATTGATTTTGAACGAAAAGTCAAACAGGTAGACTACCTGCCAATACAGATGTAGAATTGTATTTCTTTAAAATCGAGTAAAGTTATCGTGAAAAACGTATCTTTCGGGGTAATTTTATTTATTTGAAAAGAATTTAAATTCAGGTCTCCGGGTTTCCAAATTGTCAACTTTACGAGTAATCTGAGAAAAGAAGTTTTTCTTTTGGCCAATTTTCAGCCTCAAGGAGGAACGCGGTATAAACGAAATCCGTTTTGGGCGATAAGACCATTTTTGTTCGAATTAAATATAAATTTCAATTTCGACCCCCCCCCCGCCCTTCCTCTCAAGATTAAAGTGCTTTATTCGGTTCGATACCTCCCAAATTGATCAAATCTGGTAGGTTGGCTTTCATTAAATTGATGGCAGCTTGGATTTGCAAGTAGGAGGATGACTTTGCGTTAAAATTCAGCTACGTCCAAAATTTGTAGAGGGGTCGAGCAAGGAAATAATTTCAAATACTATTTTTACTCCGTGATATAAGAGAGCATATGTTTTGAGACTTTGGGAAAAATCGATGCCTTGCCTATTTATTCTTTTTATTTATTTATTTTTTTTCGAAATCAAAAATTATTTTCTTGGTTTGATAGCGATCGAAATCGATCAAATTTAGGCAGTAAGCTTAAACTGAAAGTGGATTTGATGTATACGACTAGAAGTGATCTTGGATCAAAATTCATTCATACCCTAATTTTAGGTTTTTAGGTAAGGGGTGCGGAGGGGGTAAAAATGTTAGAATTGTTTATTTTCAATCCAAATGATATAGAATTAAAAACGGCAGAAACTTGACTCGTAACTAAAATTGACCCCTTTTACCAAAATTGAACCATTTTTAATAATTATGGGCCTTCACAAATTTTGATCTTTCTTTAAAATTTACAAACGTGTACCTTGAACTCTTCCCCTTCCCTTCTAAGTCCACCAACTTCGACAGCTAAAAATTTTATCAGCAAAAAACTACTTTTTTTTGAAACACGATAGCAGCATTCTTGAGACACCAAGAGGGCTAAGATTTTTCATGCACGAATTTAACCTTTAAGGAAGTAAAAGTATGTCATATTTCGAAAAAATTGTCCAAATCGAAAATTTTAATTTTCTGCCTCTTTCCCCTACCTTTTTCACTATTCACAATGAAGCTTTTAAATATTTTAGTTATGCTCTTTTGGTTCTTTACAAATTGTTTTTCGCAGTCAAATTCTGGGATAAATTTAATTAAGGTACATTTTTTCAAATATATCTACCTACGTATTTTTAGATAGATACGAATATTTTATTTCCTTTGATTGCTTTTTTCTTTCAAAAAGTCATCACAGCCGAGAAAAATTGACATTTATGGTTGAAAAATTTAATTTCAACGATTCCTCGTTATTTATAAATGTATTATACTGACAATTATTTTTATAATTTAAATTTTTTGGACCGATCGATATAATATGTTTCATATCCTTAAGAGGATTCCATTCAATCCTCTATGCTCCAAACATAAAGAATTGTTATTTATTTCATAATTTTGCATATATGTAATCTATAGGTACTCAATTACTCACGTTCAATTTTGTGGCGATAAGTGATGACGGATTATAAAGTACTTCAACCTTTTCTCTCTATTGATTCAAATGAAGCTATTAAATTTCACTCATAATGTAAAGAAAAAAAGGTCAAAAAGATAGGTAAATAAACAACCCCTTCACCAGGTCTTTTGAACGATATCCCTCTTTCTTTTCTCTTTTCTCTACAACCAGTTATCGCTGCCATTTACCTACGTATTTAAAGCAATTTTGGTACACACTGTTACCGTTGACTCGGTTAGTCTTTTTTTGGCATCGTTCATCAGATAAATTCGTTGACTAAATGTCGGAAATGTCTAGTTTTTAATTCTGCCGCTATTTGTGCTTTTGACTTACTCGTATTTTCTTTTCACATCTCACGAGTGTATCTTCTACAAACGTATCTGTATGAAATCCTATTGTTTTCTTTATGTTGTTTCATCCTTATCGTTATCGTTGTCTCCCTTTCTTTCATTCTTATTTCACGCCTTTCTTTTCTTTCCTTTTTTTTTTTTTTTTTTGGTAACATGTGCGTCATTTGCAAAGTGTACCCACTTGTGATGAGTAGGTTCGTGTAAGTAGAGGTACGTATACGTACCTACTTTTTATAGCATATAGGTCTAGGTATACATAAGAAGCGTAACGTTTCGATGTGTTAGAGCTTAACGAACAGTATTTGGTACAAATACAAATTGGGATAGGATTCAATATCAAGATTTATCGGCAAAGCTTTTCTCTTTGTCGTTTTCTTCACGTTTTATCCCTCACTCCCCTCACCCAAACTCCGCCTCTCTTCTTTTCTTAATTTAACAACCGCTGCGGCGAAATTTCGAACAAAAAATTTTTTCCTAATGACGAAGCAAAGAACTTGGTGTTTGTGAGTATATTAAAGAATTCTTTTCATTCTCTAATATTACTACATACGTATTGGCTGAATCGATTTTTCATTATATTTTGCTGGCTTTTAGGTTATAACTTAGGCACATAGGTACATGATGATACTGACAATAAGTTATTGAGTTATATGCTTAGGTAGTGCCAACATGGTGTAGTGTTTAAACTATGGCTCACTAAACCAGAGGTCGTAGGTTCGAATCCCACTACGGGCAAAACGTACGTGTAATGCATTGCGTGCATTTAACAATTATTACACGTTTACATTTCGAGCACTCTTTCAACAAAGATAATTAGTCAGCACGCCATCTATTATCAGAATCAAAAAGCTTGTAACTGGTTTGAGCGCCTACTCGTGGCCCACTGCTGAACTCAGGGTTGTAAAAACCGAACTAGTGATGCGGTGAGTTACCTTTTGCAGCAGTACAAAATCAAAATTTTTTATTTTAATTGATGCAGACATTAGTATGAAAAAAGGAAAAAAATATTTCACGTACAAGTTTTGAACACATAAAAAATTACATTGCCCTCTTCGGGCTCCACGTTGGATACCAATTTCTGTATCTGTGGTGTTGCCAGGAGAAGGAGGGGGGGGGACTAAAGTCAAATTTTGAGGAAACCGAAGATTCAGGAAGATTACTATTTTTGAAAACATTGGATAGGTAGCGCAAATTGGATTTCAGTATTAGACTAGCACATAGGATAAAATGGGAAGGGTTCGTTTTTAGGTAGGATAGGAAAATACACAGATAACAGAAATCCCGAACAGGGATTTTTAGAAATGCCAAAAGGGGATAAATGGTCATAGCCATTTATCTCAAATTTAGGTAAAAAAAAATAATTTGTAAAAAAGAAAATATTCAAAAATTATGCAAAGAAATGGTTAATTGCGCAAAGGTGAAATTTTGAATTTGGAGAAAGAATTTGTTATCTTTTAAAAAAGATATTTTTAGCGATCGAAAATTTTTTTAATAGGTTGTCAAAGCGACCGTGTCTAATTTAACATTTAAGATATTTCTTAATACAGAAGGGACTAATTACGACAATTTTGGATATAAATATGTGTAATAATTCCATTTTTGGAATAAGATTTCAAAAGAAACTTGTTTTTGATTCTTAGGAAATTTTGAAAATCAGTCAACTTTGAGCCAGTTTTGCAAGCTTAGGCCATTTGGTCTGTCCAGTGTGGGGTGGAGCTTGTCGGAGACGAGCCTGAGGTGTCTATGGTTTCCCTCTGCTCTTTCTACCAACAGATGTGTATTGGAGCTGTTTTGGTGGTCTTGTTTCCTTCATCCATTCTATGTGTTTTCTCCAATTTTTTCTGTAGCACTTGATTTATTGAGTTAGAAAATTGAAATTCTCATCTCATCATTTTAAGGTCAATTCGCAACTATTGTGACCCCATTCTTTGCAGATTTCTTTATAGTACAAAATTCAGTCCACCCTAGTAAATACCCTCTCATTTTTACAAGCGAAAAATCAGTAAAATCTGGCATTTAGAGCTTAGAAATACATCAAAATACTCATTTTTCAACCTCCCATCCTCAAAATTTTGCAAGAACTTTTTCTTCATTTCGCTCGACCTACATATTTTTACCTTCCTAATAAAATTATCAAGCCTCTTCCTCCCCCTCTCCACCCCTATCCCAGAAATCAACAACTGTTACATCACTGAATCAAAGAAAATAAATAAATACGTAAATGAATAAACATGTTTTCAAAATCTTAACTGGGGTTACTTTCATTCAAAAGTCAGAAAAAAGAAATGCACCAAAAAAGTAAAAATGGCAATATTTTAACGCTCACGAAAAAAATTCAAGTTGAAAAAACTAATCAGCAGTACACGGGTAGCTGCGTAGTACAAAAAAGTCAAAAAAAAAAAAAAAGGCAATTTAGTCTCTGGTATATTTAGGTGGTTGACTGACATAAAAGTTTTGGAAAAGTCGGCTTCTCACACGAATTTCAGCATTTATATTTTAACGAAAAAGGCTGCCAAAAAGATCATATATGATGGGGATATTCAGGGATACATGTACCTGTAGGTAAAGACATGGTAAAGGTACCTGCTGAAGAATATAGATAGGTACAAGTACGTATACCTATATAAATATAGGATGTGAAAGGGAATGAGAAACTTGACGAGAAAAAATATAGTACATCGATTAAGTTCACTCGCTATCATAGTCGTATATAAACGTCGATCTGTAATAATCTCGATTAAATATCCGATTTAACGCGGGCTTGTCTGAGTCTCGTTTGGTTTTTCTAGCAAAGGCTCACCCGACGAACGCGAACGGTTTGTTCGTGCTTCGTGGCAATGGGAAAAAGTACAGATAAATACGATAACGAATATTTTTATCCGATACCGTCGAGTTAATTAAATTGATAAATACGATTAAAAAAATAATAATTTAATCGAATTTGTTTGTTTTTTTATTCTGCACGTTTTTTACCATAGATATCTACATATCTATGTATACCAAGCAGAGTGAAATATTCGCACTTATATCCCATTTGAATTATATTTTAAACCTTGTAGGTAGTGCTAAAGTTCGGTACAAACGATGAATTTGCTTTTTTGCACGGACCTGTATCCTAAATTAGTCGTGAAAAAACACTGACGTGTTTTATTACGGGCTAAAAATGACTCGATATTTTATACCTACGTACCTGCAACATTTTTTTCGAAATGGATTTTTTCTGTCTTTCTCTTTCCATGATGTAAAAGCTTTTATAAAATCTACGTTAAAGTCTACGCGCAAAAACGTTTGTTCGCGTGTGAATTTAGAGTCTCTGTATGACCAAGAGTCACGTGTTTTTATCTACACTTATTATAGGTACCTACTACTTATACTGTAGCCTACAACGTTGGGCTAGTACGTGAATACAGGCAGGTATATCAGTCGCCAAGGTAAATAATACTGTAATTTTGTTGACAACTAGTTGTACTAGTTTATTTTGATTACAAATTATATACGTAGCGTTTAGATGCTTAAAAATATCTATCACACAGGTATCTCCATTCGTCATCATTTTTCGAATTTGACTTATGTAATTATACTGCTGGAAGACTCGATCAAAAACGACCTTGGTTTTTATCAATAGTCCAATAATAATGTCTGCGATACTTATTTACCCCCATTTCATTTCATCATTAATATTTTTTACTTCGAAACAGAACCGAGATATTGTTGTTGTTGTTGTATTCATGTCTGCGTTCAGCCATTTGACCTATCTGCTGAGGGGTGGAATTCGCCGAAGATGTCGATGAGTTTTTCCTCGGTCTCCCTCTGCTCTTTCTATTGACAGATGTGTATTTGAGGATCTGTTTCGGTGATATTGTTTCCTCCATCCGTTATGTGCGTTTTCTTAAATTTTTTCAATAGGGCTTGATTTTTTTTTCATGATTTGCTTCACTCTAAGTTTTGCTGATGTTATGGTCTCAAATCTGAGCCTGTCTCTAAGAGTTACTCCCATTCTTCTCATAAATTTCATTTCTGCCGCTGCAATTCTTTTTTTATCAGACTTCTTCAGTGCTCAAGTCTCGCATCTGAACGTTATCATTGGTTCTGCGAGCGTGTTGTACACCTTCGGTCTAGTTTCCTTCAGCACCTTATTACTCCTGAGGATTCTGTTGATCAGTACAGTGAATCTTGGGAAATTTGGGATTTTGCTGCTCAAGTTTACACTTCTCCTTGAAACGAAATTTCATTTCCAAAGTATCTAAACGTGTTGGCCTGTTCGATATTATTCCTGTTTATTACAGTTTTACTCCTTACTGCGTCCTTTCCTTTGAAAGCCATAGTTTTGGTTTTTTCTGAGGATATCTTCATATTGTTATTGGTAGTCTCCTCTTTCTGCTAGTACTGTCTCTTTACCAGCGAGTTTTCAGACCATAGGGGCCAACACCCACTAGAAAGTTTAAAAATCCTAGCCAAGTGTTGATTCATTCTATCTCACCAGGCTATACTCTTCTCAAAGATGTTTTCTACGTTCCTCGGATTTTTGTAAAAAATTGCAGTATATCTTAATGAATATCTTCAAAATTCAGATTTCTAAAATTCAACACGTTGCACATGCCCAATGCATGATTAGATTTAATAATTTCAAGTTAATATTCACTGAGTAAATTTTTCTTACGCAGATTTCCCAAAAATTTGTCTTTTTTGACAAATTGAAAGATAGCGGAGATGTCAAACAATAACTCAGTGAGTAATTCCATCATTATTTATAGTATTTTTTTTCCTTAACAGAACGATACGTAATTTTCGTTGACCTAGCTCTTATGCTTAGTTTTTTCCTTTTCCTTCAATAATTACTCATTTAGTTTGTATCAACTAAACGAGTTTTCTCATTTTTAGGAATCTCCAGCGCAGAAAACTGAATCCAAGTTTACTACAAAATTTAATCTTACTTTTTTTTCCAACATTATATTTCTTTTTCGATATTCTTTTCATTGTTTATTTCATGAGCACAGCTATAGATCTTGGGCAATACCACTGAGGATTGAGATCACAATCATTTGAATTATTTGACTATATGATTGACTATTAAAGAAACTGTTAGACGGAGGGAACAAAACGATTTCAAAAAGAGAGGAACTGATGGGAACGAAACACTCTTCACTTGAGACGCAACAATAAACTTTTGGAACAAAACAAAAATTTAACAAAAAGATTGAGAACGAATGAAAACAAATTAATTGGGAAAAACTCAAAAAAAGTTCGGCAAATTCAACGTTGGATCCGCGATTCAAAAGCATAATTTCGTACAAAGTGGAATTTATTGCTTTGAGTGACTATAAGCTGCAAATTGAGGTTTAATTAACTACTGTATCATTGAAAATTTGAATTATTTGTAAAGATGGAAGAGGGCACTTTCCCTGCAGATGAGGAAAAAAAATCCCAGTTTATTAATAGATATAAGTATATATATAGTTCGTTCCAATCGAGAAGGGATTATAGTCCGGAGTGCGTTCACTCTACTTTATGTATACATATGTATTCGTATGTTTAGCCAATTAAATTTGAATAATTGACCTCAATCCTGGCTCAATTTTTCGAAAATTTGAATAATCGTTCAAATCTGATTGGCTAAACATAAGAATGTATATGTATAGGTACTTATATATACATAAAGTGAAGTGAGCACCCTAGTTCAATTTAAAGATATCCCTGTGAACAATGGCTTGTGTGATATATCTTTCTCCCTCCTAACCTAAACTATTAGATAAGTTGGATAAGCTAAATACCTATGCGAGTTTATATTGTAAACATACGAATCATATTATTATATGTAACGATCACAAGTAAACGTTTTCCAAATACATTGTGTTTTATTTATGCAACACTACAGGCAATTGGGCTATTGACCAATGAAATCAGTTTTGATGACATCTTATCGGTTAATGAGCATATAATCCAGGGGTGTCTTTAAATCGAACAGATTATTAATGTGTTCATTTCTGTAGCTAAAATCTTCCATTTTTAATGAGTAATTTTGTTTTTTGTTTTACCAAAAACATGCTGGAAATAATGTATATTCTTGTTGTTATTTCATTGATTGGTGATTTTCATTATTATTTCATTTTGATTGCAGGATTTCAATAAAATTAAGCAAAAAAATTCATTTCGGAAATGGGAATTTGAATTGCAAAGTTGAGCATATTTAGTGCTTTCTCAATTGGAACGGAATTTGGGTAAGTTTCTCGTATCGGTTCATATCACATAGGTATTTACTCTGCGTTTGGCCTAAGTTTTCAATCACTAGATGTTATCCGCTGTACAAAGTGCAATTATTCTGAAGACATTGGCTTACTTCAGTATTGGTCATTTGATTTGGGCAAATGTAAGATTTACGCCATACGCCAGTGTTATCTATACTTACAATAAAAAGTAATCCCGATCTCTGAAATAAATTACAGAAGTGCAGCAGATATCATCTGGTAAAATCAAAACAAATCGTGGTAAAAGTTGTTTTAGTTCTTTTCATTTCTTTAAATTTATTTATCAACGAATAATCAGCCTCTTAATTCAAAATAATATAAGTTCAAAATTCTGTAAATTTGATAAGCTGTAATAAATAAATGCAGCTTGCGCATTCACTGACAATCTCTAGGGGTGGTAAAGACTGCTACATTGTAATCATACACTTACGTGGTGCATTATAGGTTAGGTAAGTATAAACTTTCGTTCCGATATGAAATAATATTCAATAGTAAAGCAAGTACTAATGCACTACTAATATGTGCAGGATAGCTACTCCAAACTACAGTTCTACAGTAAATAACCACTGTTCCTAGTGAGATTTCTCTACATAAGTTCCAACTCTAGATAAATAAAAGAAGCAAAACGAGTTGGTTATTTCTAAATAATTAGTAAAAAACAGTTTGTTGTTACCAGATACTGATGCGTCTTAATTTGGAGTGATTGTATGAAGATACTGGCATTCCTTTTCAACTGACCCTCAAACTTGTATTTATTAGCAAAGATATTAGTTTAGTATGAAAGGTCACTCCAAACTATATCAGTAGCTTTCACTTAGTGGTTGAGGTATTACATAGCACAACAGTGGACTTTTATTACATGATACCCAACATGCAACTTTTAACCCCCCCCCCCTCTTCCTGTTATAACTTTATATTCTTTGTAGATTGGTTTACAAATCAACCATTTTTTGCGATTTGTACCCTTCAATACCCTCTTCATATTTTAAACATAGTCGAATTCTTTCCTGATCTTAGCCCCCGCTGCCCCCCTAATGCATATATAACTCAACTAAATAGGTCTCAAGTTGCCTGAAATCGACCGTCTTCCATCCTTTGATACACCCAAGTGAGTAAGGCCAACACAAACGTAGTCTCAATGCTTATAGTAGCAGGATGGTCTCTAGAGAGATCTTTTTATTGAGCTTTCGCGTAGTAGTTTCCCGTTGCTTTCTACACTATCTACAGGTAACTCATCAAATCGCTAGCCAGGTTCTTACAACCCTCAGTTCAGCAGTGGGCCACAACTAAGCGCTCAAACCAGTTGCAAGTTTTTCGATTCTGATAATAGATGGCGTGCTGTCTAATTATCTCTGTTGTAACTGGCAGTGCTTGGAACGTAAGCGTGTAATAGTTGTTAAATGCATGCAATGCATTACACGTACCTACATTTTGCCCATAATGAGATTCGAACCTACGATCTTTCGTTTAGTGAGCCATGGTTTAACAAATATGCTATGCCGGCACCATACACAGCTAATTCGCTGCAAATTAAGCCTGATGACAGAATTAGTCTGCTGTAGGAAAATAAAAATAAAGAACATAAATATCGGTGGTGCCCAAAATCTGTGTTTAATATGGTTTTCTAGTGCCTGAAAAACGAATCCTACTCTCGTATCCATTATAGGGTAGCAATCGGTAAGTAATAGTGTAGTTTTCTTTGACAATGTGACGCAGAAAATCAGGCTTAAAAAAGAAGGAAAAGATCTAAAAAAGAGAGTACTCATATGAAGTACAACATATAACAAAAATTATGGTTGGAAGGTACGAATTCCTATATGTTCCAAAAATATGTATCACCGATCATCGATAACATCTTCCATGTATTGAAATTGAGTAAGCAACGAGGTAAATGTTACACAAGGCAGAATTTATTACCAAAAGTAAATACAAGCCGATTCCATAGTTTAAATCAACAGCACAGTAATTCTCCTTGGGGAGAAGGGAGTACGTATGTTCAAACTTATTTTACGAATATATTCCGCTAGGTATCTATGTAAAGATACCTACCTACCTACCTACAACAACCACGACGTTGATCTCTCACTTCCGTCTTTCGTCTGTGCTCCATTTCCTTTCACGCATTATTTCGAATACATACCTACCTACCTGCCTATCTATTCCGATATACAACGAAATTTCTCTCGGATTATACCAGCAAAGGTTTAGAGGTACAGCGTTAGGAATACTCCACCTACACAAATGGGAGCTCATTTTAAAGGAAATTTCACTTTAGTATAGGTACCTTTATAAGGTGATTCAATACCTTCTAAGAGTATCGTTGCCTAAGGAAGGCACGTAAATTTAAAATATTAAAAAGGCGCACGAATAAAAAAAGAAATCCAAGTCGTTTTCAACTCTTTTCTCATCTTTTATAGGCATATTAGGATACGAAAACGTCAAGTTTACCTGTGTTGAGAGGAGTACCGAATAAAAAAAATTTCAAAATTTATCAAACTTTTCAAGCGAGTATAGGTATAAGTAAATCGCAAACACCTGTCAAGTACCTGTACCAAACATCTCCATCAACAAAGTCGAATATCGATTACGAGGGCTGCCCACATATACATACAAACATATATATTATATGTAGGGTTCAATCCCACGTTAAAATATCGTTTACGTCAGCACACGTGGTTGTTAAAATGAATAAGATGCTATTTAAAATTATACTCGTATCTTGTCGGTCGTCGCAGATATTATATACGAACGAAAGTAGGAAGGTTAGATAGGTACATATACGTATGAGTACGTACGTACTACGTATATAGGAGGTACGTTCTTTAATCATTGACATCTGCTTGAGAAAGTAAGACAGGAGCGATGAGGTGTGCAACAAGCGACGAGCTTTTCAATAATATAAGGGTAGTCGAGTGTGTATTGACTCACCTGTTGACTGAATTGGAAGTTTTTCTCAAGCGTTGTTCGTTCGTTGGTTGGCTGGTTTATTTTTCGCCTGGCCCGGTCGACTGCTTACTTTGCAGTTTGTACAACGAAATTTCTGCCAACACTCTTCTATAAAAATAATTACATCTCTCGTCAGCGCTTATACATATACAGGTAGGCACTCGACTTGAGATAATTCCCGAATAACTATATAGTAGGTATATATACCAAGTCACTGGAGCGAAGATGGGAAAAAAAATTTTCATTTATTGTAGAAATTACCGAAGGTGCGCTTTTAAACGGCCATGTCATCTGTGTAGTGTAAATATACACTACACGTACGCTGAAAAGTAAAAAAATAAAGAAAAGATACAAAATAAAAAAGATAACATAAAAACTAACTGCATTGTGCCTTCAGTCGTTCGTTCGTCCGTTAGTTCCTTCATCGTACCTACACCTTTTTCATTCTAGTAATTCGCCTAACGCATTAACTAAGTGTGCGGAATCTGGCTCGTTAAGTGGGTCATTACATGCCAGATTTATTACTGTCTGTACTTGGAAAAGTACATAAAGGTCATATACTTACTAACGAAATAGTATACCACGTTCAACGTACTGAAAACTACAACCCGAGTCTATTGTCGACGACCATCTAAAAACTAGCGTAATTTTCACTTTACACTTCGCTGCCAATGTTTAAGAATTTCATTTCAGATGAATTTCGTAATGAGTCATTTTTCGAATTAAATCAGCAATCGTGAGAATGCAAATCTCAGCTCTTCAATCCTCTCTTCCCTCACTTCCCTACCTGTGAAGAAAAATTCGAATCTGCTGGGATTGTTAGGTCTAAAAATTCAAAATATTTCAAAAATTAAAAAAACTACTGCATTACTTCAAACGATTTTTCATCATTTTTTCCCCTTCTTTTTATGGTTAAATTCAAAGTATGCAGACAGCTATAAGATACCCATTGACAATACCATTAAGGTTTACAGTGGACCGAAATTCGCTATTTTTGAAAATATGTAAATATTAAGGACCCAATACTAATTTCTCCATTTTTTAAACCTTAGGTAGGTATTTGAAGTTCAAAAATTTTGAAAAACAAAAAAAATAAATTTTTCAAAAATGGCTTTATGATGACGTGTATTTATAGATATTGTGTTCAATACGATAATTGGTGGCAATTTTTCACAATCATCGCCACTGTCAGCCCTCCCCTGCATTCGGAAATTTTTTTAAAGTAATGTCACGTTTAGCATTTTTTTCTCACAATTTTCAGAAAAACAGAACAGTAATTTTTATTTGAGACGACCTCCCCTCCTGTGAAATGAATGTGGAATATCAATTGTAGCAGAATTTTCAGGTGCATCCTCAAAATGACATTTACATAAATTTGTTAGAAATGAAAAAAATCGTTTTTTGGAAAAAATTTCATCGAAATGGATGGTATTTTTAGGGGTTGAATCTACCCACTATCGTCAACGAAAAATTGATTTTCACAGGGAAATATAGTTATAAAGTTTTAAAAATTGTGTAAAACACTTAAATATTTCCGGAAATAGATATTGTTTTTTTTTTTTTTTTTACTTTTTGCCCCAGTTTTGGTTTGCATACCTACCTAATTCTCTAAACAATATCATTAAATTTCAGTACTAGAGGACATTGAAAATTTGAATTCTGCTGACCTTTTAGAACACTCGAATCTTAGGACTTCATATGTATTTCATTGTCAGCTGTCTTCTTCAACGTTGATGGTTCTTTGACCGAGTAGAAATGGCGATACCTAATAAATGGTTTTTATTCGTTGAGATATTTTCAATGCCCTCCCTCCCTCAATTTAATTTCTCAACTATTTTGACAGCTTCCCTTTGGATTCAAATATCATAAAGAGACAAGGGGTTGAAATTTTTACAACATTTAGTTTAACCTATTCCTCCCACATACATTACAAATTTTGATTTTCGAAAAAAAATAAAATAAAAAAGGTTTTACTCGTATTTTAGAAAGTAGAAGTACGAGTATTTTTATTAAAATCAAATATACGGAACTTATAACAACATTTTATCGCTTCGAACGTTCCCATTATTTTCTCCGCAGATAAATATCCGAAGGCGTGATTCGCCATAATGAAGGAAAATCGAACAGGAAATATTAAAGTACGCGAAAGGAAAAATGTATAGAAAAAAAAATACAAGCATCGAGAGCATCGAGCCACCGAGTTGTTTTCTATAGTAAATGGTCAATTTTCTACAGTTTTCTATAAGGCGCGATTCCGTTTCATTTAATTTTATTTTGTTTAAAAGACCATTTTTCCCTCACATTCATTTTTGCTCATTTTTGCCTTTTATTTTATACTACCTCTATGTAGGTATATACCTATACTCGTACAGCTAGGTACCTTATACCAATACAAACATCTATTTTTACTTTTCGTCAACTTTCTCCCGAAGTAACAATGGTTTCGTGAACTTTTTTTTACTGTAGTTGTTTTGTTAACGTGCCAAATACCACCACACGAATTTAATATCTAATTTCTACGTCAACGCGTTTCTCTTTACAAATAAAATACTTTTCGAATAATCTTTTCATTTTACGCGTACCTAACTATACTTATCTCCTTGCCTTTGCCTTGGATAATATGTACCTTACGTAGCAACAAACTTTTCCAAAATTTATCGATACAGTAACGTGAATCTCGAGCTTGAAAATTTCATATTTTTGTCATAGGTAGGTAGGTGTATTATATTTGTTGTTATTTTCATTTTTTTCCCTTTCCTAGGTAGACAGTTTTTGTTTGTTTTATATGCTTCATATTTTCATTTTCCAAGTCGAAGAGTATATATTTTTATTATCAAATGTTGTTACCTTCTACGTCAAATTTTTTTTTTTGCTGACGAAAATGGAAAATTTCACCCTTTAAATTTTTTTATATCGTTTGTAAATTTTTTTCCAAATAGTATTATTATAGCAGAGCTAGGTTTTTCATCTGTACTTTTTTTTGCGGACGTACTTATCTACATTGAATTACAAGCAGTAAATTATGACATTATCATGCTATTTTTTTTCTGCCTCTAACTAATGATGTACTTTTATAGGTATAACTTGGTATGTCTATAAGACCAACTAGAGAGATAATTATTGTGCATAGATATTTATGTATGCCATTTGTTTCGTTATTAACTTTTTATGTACTGTTTAAACAAATATGATAATTCATCGCAATAAACTTCAACGTATTTCTTAATTATGATTTTTCAAGTACATTTGCTAGTCAAGTACTACTTGTTGGAGTTTCAATTTGTGATTTTGTGGAACAGTTGGAAAGAAGATAGGAAAAAAGTTATGAAATGATTTTAGAGTAACGTGGAAAAATTTTTTATCTCTTTTAACCTTTTTTATTTTCTTTCCTTCGTGATTTTACCTTTCAAAATTTTTAAACAATTTTTAATTAAAGGTGGTGTGAAGCAAATATTTTTTCTGGAAAATTCTACTACAAGCGATTTTTTATTATTTTTAATTTTTTCAAAAAGTTTTAAACATTATGATTTTTTGAAATGTTTGGATTAACTTAAAATCAAACAAAGATAAGTATGTTGGTGATATTATAGCTATTTCAAAGTACTAAACTAAGGACGAAGTTCCAAACTATTTTTATTTTGCCTAAAAGCTATTATTTTTCAAAATTTGAAGCGTATTTCAAAAACATACCTAGAGGAAAAACTCGAATCTGGAGGACTTGTTAGCTTTATACTTTCAAAACTCTTGACAAAACTGGACAATGGTCAAAATCATTTTCAGTTGCCTTTTTTAGTAAAATTATTTATATTAAACTCATTTCAATAAAATTTTTTTTCCAAAAAAATTTCGAAATTTGTAGACAATTTTTGAAACTTTAAAAACTAGAGTGAAGAGGAGGGCCTTCATCATGAACATCCAGGTCATCAAAATCTGAACAACCCGGACTTCGATTGTCCAGATTTTGATACTGTACTGTTGATGGGCGAACTGTAGAATGCTCTATTAAACATCTTTCAATGTTAAAAAATCAGTCAAAAACTCAGCAAAAAAAAGCAACGTAATTTTTTGTAATGCTCAACTTTTTTGTCAAACATAATTTAACTGTTGATGGTCAACAGTGAACACTCCTAATCAACAATTAGTGGCCACATGTGGACTGTCAAAGAATTGACTATCAACACTTTTTAGTCAGCACTGAGCACTCTTAATTAACAAATAATGGCTAATTGTGGACTGTCAAAGAATTGACCACCAATAGTGAACCATCAAGATCCGAACTGTCAACAGTAGACCATCAGCAGTTGACCATCAATATCCGTACTACCAACTTCAACAAAAATTGAATGTCAAGAAAAAAATGCCAAGCAAAATTTTAAAATCATCAATGTTAGCTATTCCCCAGTTCCAGGAGAAGTCCAAATTTCATCTGAAATGACATAACTTTTAAAAAATTTTGGGATTTCTTTTTTACATTAGGAATTTTAAAAATTGCTGTGCATTTTTTTCATAACATTCAACTTTTTAGTCGAACATAGCAGGCCAATACAACACTTTATGATCCAGATTTCAACAGCACAGAACAGTTTCACAGAACAGTTGACCATCAATGTCAAGGCCATCAAAATCCATGCTGTCCTGATTTTGATGGTGCACCGTTAATGGTCAACAGTTGATGATCCACTCGTAATGATCAACTATAAAAGATACATCTAGGGTCTCAACTAAATGAACATACCAAATTTCAACTTCCTAACTCGATTTAGTAAGGAGATAGGGGAGGAACAACCATTTTTCAAGGTCAAAAAGGGGACCCTCCATCTCCCCTCCCAATTGACTTGAGCGGTTGATTTTTGGACATGTTATACAACTTTAGATGCTCTATTATTTTGCTTAAAAAGAGTCAATTTTTGCGTTTTCCCTCACTCCTCAGCACCTCCTCACCCGAATTGGGGCATAACTGAATTTTAACCCAAGTTCATTCCCACTCAAATATACCTAAACCACCGCCAAAGTGAGCCGATTGACCGAATTGGAGCGATTTTTGTTGGTATCCAGCGGAGTAAATGGTTTTAATGTGCATTAAAAAATAAAAATAAATATCTGACATGGCTAAAAATCGTCTTAATGGTCTTCTAGGACCCCAAAACGGATTTTGTTGCACCCCCCCCCCATCCACCATTGGTTGATAGACTGTAAAAGCTTGGTTTTCATTGACAATATGGCATAGACAATCAGGCTAAAAACAAAAAAAGTTACTAACAAAACTCACGAGTATCTTATCACAGAACTGGGAACTATAAAATGGAGGGAAAACAGTTCACGCATGTGCATTTGAAACAGTTTGTGGCTTTAACCGACAATTATTCAAGTAGACTTGAAAATCATCATGCCAAATTAATTGCCTTACGAACCTTAGATTTGAATCATAATTAAGTTACATAGTAGTTTTACATGATAAAATAATTTGCGCAAACTACCGATTTACGAAAATTATTTGATCGTATAAACGTAGCTTTAAACATCTTGTAAAGTACATTTCTCATCACCTCACCACTCAGTGATGAAATAAAAAATAGCAAATAAGTTATGCTTAAAAATCACCTATTGCATCTCTGTGCTCAGCCTGCTATAACCTTTGAAAGAGTGTGATTTTTTGAACCATCAAAAAGAAAATTTTTCAAAGTTCTGTGAATAAAAGCGGGGTTTTGGTTCAGTAACAATTCATGACAGGAAAAATCAATGACGTCATAGTTGTGCATGTTGTGAAATTCTATTACCCGCAACTACACTTGCTTCTGCGCATGCGTGTGTACCCCGTGTACTTATGATATTTCTATGATTTTCGATTTTTATTTATCTGCCGTATTCGTATTTCTTCATATCAAATTCATCTCACGTAAATAAATTGAACATTAAAGTTATGTTTGAGTAAATTCTGTTATACCTTTCACTTATTTAGTGTAACGTTTAAAATAATGCTTCGTTACAAATAACATACAGGTAAGTGTGAAGAGTTCTAAACGATATTTTCAGAAGAATTGAACATTCTGAACATCAATTTTATGATTCTAGTTTGCTAACGAATAATAAATTGAAAATCTACCATATATCAAAATTAATTCCATTACATATCTTAGATTTAGGTTTTTCAAACTTGAAATCGAAATGTTTGTGGTTCATGAATCTTATGAGATGAATCCTTTCATCTAATTTTATACTCATATTAGCTGCAATAGAGATTGGTCATACTTCTCAATGTTCAATCAGTGATATTCCTGATATTCCTCTATCCCTGGATCTCATTTCAAAATCAATCCTTTGCGCACAGCATTATTTACAATTTTTCATAGTAATAACGCGGATAAAATGATACTTCTTCGTCACTATTCGCTAATTAGTATATTACAGTTTTCTTAATCCACAGTATTTTTATTATTATTACTCATTACATTTCACCGCAGTATATTATACTTCATTCGTCAATCTCACTCTACAGCGCAAGTATTCTTGTGGGAAATAAAAATAAAATGCCACGAATACTTGAAAAATAAAACCGGAAGAAAACGACGAAATAATTTGAATTTGGTCTTAAGCTGTAATACATCAAGGATGATTTTTCAAATATTTAATATTTTATTTTTTTAATTATTTACCAAGTTAATTATGAAATAAAAAAATTTATTTCGGAAAAGTAAAAACTATGATGTCATGAACTCATTATACTGTGACATGTAGAACTGACGTCATCGATTTTTTCCACTTTTTGATTCTGCACATGGTTATAATTTTTAATTTTTTTCACCCTAAGAGGTGAGAAGAAGCCCATATGTACTTCACTAATTGAAGTTATGAAAATTAAAGTATAATTAGGATCTGTTAGTGATTCCTACACAGGTTGTAGGTACTCATATGTAGTGCCTCAAAGTTATACTTTACGTGTCTACCATGCACATCTTTATGACTCGAACAATTTTCAACGCACATGTGTCGTACATATCGAAAAATTCTTATTCTTATAAATTGCAACCTTTGTGCTGAATTTCGAACTATTTTTATTGGCTATTAAATCTAGATGTTTCGCAGTCAAGTTATTACACGTAATGAAAAATTTAATCTCGATTCTCTTACGGTAGGTATCGACGTGTCGAACTAAACCAAAATACACACCTATAGATGAAATAAGCCGTCTATAAAGTTCAAGCCTTACCTACCAACCTACCGATAAATACCTCTATACGTATGGAAATGGTTAAATTTTCAAATTCACCCACCGAAACCTGAATAAACTATGGAAACTTATTCGCTGCCAGTGCTTGCGGTTATTTGATGCATGTTCTATTGAATATTGAAAAGCATTTCGTCTAAATGTTTTATCGTACTTACCACGTGTATGTATCGGTTTTGTAGTACGTTGTAAATGGCACATAGTATTTCGCGTGTACCGAGATCAAAGCTTAACAACCATATCATTTAAAATCATCTGATACTGGTACGTAGAATGAATTGCGTTGGACTGTACGTAGATACTTGTATGCTTCGTAGGATTACGCATTAACTGGCCATGATTTTCATATCGATATGATCATCTGTAAAATGAAAGAACCAACCCCAAAATTACGTAAATAATTTTTTACATATAGTTTGAATATAATTTACGTAAGATGAACAAATATACTCGCGTATACTTATGATCCATGCAGTCATTTTATTTACCATTTTCTGGTCGCATCGGGTCGTTGTAACAGAAGGCAAACTTTATCAAACCTCAATTAAAAAATAATCCTAGTACAAAAGTCGAAACCCTGCTTTTGAAAATTTTGTTTTTATTTGTCATACACTAAACCACATCACTGCACATATAAACATGCGCTGCCATGTCGACCTTTGAAACAAAAATACACTGAAAGTAACTTTAAAACAGAGCAGGCGTTTATTACTATAAACCAAATTTTATATTTTACTACCCACCTAGTCGAGTAACGAACGCGCATCTATCATTCAAGCTACTTTATGAAACCTATCTATTCAATTACTCGTTCGAGTAGGTACACATGGAAATAAATAGGTTGGAAAATCTATCACAAATCGGATACATTTTCATAGTTATCGTACGAGTACATTTTAGCCGTCTGCATGGGTAAATTGATGGATGAAGAGAGATGAGATTAGACCAAAAAACAAAAAAAAACAGTACTTTATACCGGTAACTTACCTACTTGTAGCAAGAAAAATTTCAAATTTTATATTAAAATTTAACACCATTTCGGAGAGAAGTTTTCTTTGTTGTGAAAAACTGCGATATACGGTAGCGTTTGTAAGTTTCAACATTACGAAGAGAAAATTTACTTATACACTGGAGAATAAGTTCAGCACTCGTATGTTTATTTTTGAGACGTGTCTGCCAAGGTAAAACGAATAAATACAATGTAGGTACCTGGTAGGTACTAAGTAGAGGTACTACAGTGGTACTACGTATACCTAAACCTACCTACCCATCTACCTACTCCGTACAAAAACAAGCAAATGCAGATACTTGTATGTATGATAAAGATAAGTAGGTATAAAGGGCCAAATAGGTATTTCCAAAGTCGTTTCTTTTTATGGCTAATTATCTTGAGAAAATCCACAACATTGTGATAGTATACATGAGCTCTTGGGAGAAGCAGAATAAAATGGGAACGAAAAGTTTACAAAACTCCTTTCATGGTCCAGGATAAATTAGAGCCACAGTAGAGGGAAGGATCAGTACTGGCGTGAAAATGGTAAGATCAAACCTGTTACTGTTTTCTTTATCAACCTTTCTTGCAAATATTTTTGCATAATTTTCGTTCTTGATACACTGAAGGAGCATTTTTTACAATCTTTCTCACGTCGGTTCACCCATTTACTCCTCCTTCCCTTCCCTTCGCTTCCTAAGATGACATTAGATTAGAATTCACGTGTCTAAAATGTTCACAGAAAATTGAAAAAATTAAAAATGTACAAAAATTTAATTTTTAAATAAAATAATATGAAATGGATTTATCAGCATGTGATCTTAAAATGGGGAATATCTATCGTGAAGATCGATGAATTGGCACTGTACTAGATTTTGATATTTGCTTGTAGAGGATTGTTGGGAGCCGCAAAGATATTTTCGATCACTAGAACCATTTTTTCAAGAATTTTCAACCATTGGGTTGGGAGAAATGAACAAAAGAAAATTCTGAACCTTTATCTCGCAAAAATAATAAAAGATGGATTTTTTTTTTTTCCAAAAGGTGTGTTTCAGTGAGCACAATTAAACTCTAAAAAATGAGGTTAAGTATTTCGAATTTTTTTACTGACAAAGTTGGGTAATTTGAAAATTAATCGAATTCACCATAAACAAAAATATCACGTAATAAAAACTTCGTATTCAAATATTCGATCATCTTCGTATATTTATAAATGTTGAACAAATTTTTGAAAGTTTTTTTTTTTTTTTTTGGAAGTAGGAGAGAGGTAAAGGAAACAAATAGCAAAATGACTTCAATTTAAAAAATTCATATCATTAAAAATTATCGAAAAAATTGACAAAAATTCGAGAAAAAAATTGAAAATTGATCAAAATTTACGAAAAAAATATGAAGAAATAACTGAAATTTGATCAAAAATATGAAAATATTTGTTGAAAATTATTTAAAAATGCAGAAAATTGGCCTAAAATACAAAAAAAAATGAATGCAGAAAATGAACCAAAAATCGCTAAAAATTATCAAGAATTGAGTAAAAATTTCACAAAAATTGTTAAAAATGGTATAAAAATCAACCTAATTTATGAAAAATATCGTTAAAAATCATGAAAAACTGAGTAAAAAGTTGACAAAAATTCATAAAAAATTAATCACGAAATAATGCTGAAAAATATGTAAAAATTCCCTTAATATATGAAAAAAATCGATAAAAATACTTGAAAAATGATCAAAACACACGAAAAAATGTTGAAAATTAAGTGAAAATTGACTTAGAATATGAAAAAAAAAAATCATTAAAAACTGTCCAAAATTGCGTAAAAAATGCAAAAAATACATCAAATCTCTGCATTTTTAACGATTTTTGGCCAATTTTCTGCATTTTGTATGTCCTTTTTGTCAACTCTTTTTCCAATTTTCGATGATTTTCAACAATTTTTTTCATGTTTTTGATCGATTTTCACCCAATTTTCAACAGTTTATCGTGATTTTGACATGGATATGTCTCAATGTTGGGGTTCATTTTGTTAAAACGTGACGTTTTTGATGTAACGTTTTCGATTTTTTGATTTGTAAGATAGAATGTTAGCATGGATGTGTCTTAAGGGTGGGACAGTTTTAAAATTTTTTTTGTGAATTTTGATCCAAAACTTCAAATCAAAAACGTAACATAGAACGTTACTCAATATAAACATTTCAACGTAAAGTTCAAAAATCAGCCATACTCAAGTTTCATCGCGAGTTTGGCAAAAAAATTCAAAAATGCTCCATATTCACTATTCATTTTCCATTACGAGTTTTTTATCAAAAACTTGAATTTAAAATTCTTACTTCTTTTTCACACTGTTTCTTATGCTCAAACTTGAAATCATAAAATCAACCATTATCTACTCTTCTAATTCCTCTTCGCACTTGACATTTAAACTGCCCCTCTTCCCTCCGCAGACAAATCTATTTCAACATTTCAACATAATAGTCCAAAAATCAGCCATACTCATCTTTCAACGAGAGTTTTATCAAAAATTAAAAAATGAAAAAAAATTAAAAAGTTGGAAAAATTAAAAAATTTTAAAAATAAAAAAGTAAAAAAATTAAAGAAATTTATTTATGAAATGTCACCTGCATGATGATGGTTTTTAATTTCGGATAAAAGAGTAATGAATGATTTTTACATTTTATGTTAAAATGTCCAAGCTGGATAATTGTGAAAATAAATTGGTGAATAAGTGGTATATGCTTATGATGGGAGTGACGTTTCATCAAAAATTTACACCACGTAAACTATTATAATAATGTTTTTAGCATTACATATCCATGACCTACAATGTTTCCCTAAAAGGGAAAAGAGCATGTATTTTTTAATAAATTATTGCAGTTTTTATCCATTTTTGTCAAATTTTTATCAAATTTTCACATATTTTTCAAAAATTTTTCATTATTTTGGATTAATTTTCTTCATTTTTTATACTTTTTCGTCAACTTTTTACAATTTTACCCTATTTTTGATTTTTTTTTTTTTCATATTTTCATTCAGTTTTCTGTACATTTTACCCATTTTTGTTCAACTTTCAACCAATTTTCAATGTTTTTTAATGATTTTTGATCGATTTTCTGCATTTTCAACGATTTTTTTTCATATTTCAGGCCTATTTTCAACTAATTTTCCAACAGATTTTTGTGACTTTTTTCCAAAATTGTTTCCCTGAAACTTCATGTAGAAAGCTCGATTTGAAATTTCCAAACAGGGTGTTTTGGCTTGAAAAATTTGTCGAAATTTTTTTTCAAACCACCCACTAATGTCCTTTGGTAAAGTTCACCACTCAAGCAAGTTTGAAAAAAATCTGTTGATAATTCGCGAAAATAAAAATTTTTAATGTCAAAATTAAAAAAAAATAACTTTTTAGCCCATAACAAGGGGTAGGAGAGGGATAAGGATTTAAAATTTTTATCACTAGGTTTTCACATCGTAAGAACCAAATATACAATTTTTTTATTGATATACATGATTTTCTCCTCCATCTCACCCTCTTTAAAGAGAAATAAAAATTATGAAAACTTTTGTTTCGAATTCAAGCGGTCCACTAAAGCACATTGATACTAATGAAATTAAAAAAAAAATTAATTTCTTATATAAAGTTTTGAAGTTTAGCGTGACAATCTCTTGGCACTCTTCACTTACAACCAATCTGCTAAAATTTCTAAAAAAAAAAAGCATTTCCGGACTAGCATAAACTATTTTAATCGGGCTAGATAAATACTTGGTTCTGGTTGACTTTGGGGAAGGTGAAAAGTGGGTAAATATATATCTAATAAGTAAGCATTCTGCGTGTCTTACTTTTTTGATTATTCAGAATTTTAGATAGATTTTTATTCTCACGGTGCACCCAGCCCTCCCAAGTGCATACACCAATGAAGTGAATTTTGAATCACTATTTTTCATAGCTTTTCTGTTGTAAAAAATATCAAGCTGAAGAGCTATTTTTTCTCTACCTTTAATTTCAATTTCGTACATTTAACAGGTGTAATACGTATTCTCGTTTCACGCTGCTTTCAAAAATACCCGTAAAAAAAATAAATAAAAAGAAACTCGTTCGAAAGCTACGATAATAATAATACTCGGGCGAAAGAAATAGTATTCGAATAGCTCGCCCTAGCACAATGAAACTAAAGTCAGGATTTATCAAACGGTGCAAATCTGCGACTTTGCTCTCGTTTCGATACGAGCGACTATTATTATGGTAGGTATACCTCCGTAAGTACTCTCAAGTAGATGATATTACCGAGTTTTGCGAATTCAGTGGTGAAATCGAGGGCAGAAGGCACGAGGCGGTGGTTGGCGTCGTTGTGAAGTAAGTATTTTTCTTAAACTCTTTTCATATTATCTCGCCAGCATCTTTTATTGGAAATATTTCTTAATCAGATATTCCGTCGATATGAAAATCTCGCCTATGGTAATATCGCGCGTACTTATCGAGTATTAGAATTTCAAATATTAACGTCAACCTTACATCTTATACTCGCCACGATAGTGGGTAAATGATACCTACCTAGTACCTACTAACGCTGTAAGAAATCTAATTCAATCTCGAGCGTGGTTTTCTTTTATCTACGTACCTACATTCGTAACGAGTCAAAATTTTTATCCGATTTTCAAGATATATGTTCGCTTGAGAGTGTTCAAAAGAGGATTTGTAATTACTCAGATTATTATAATATGTATTATTCGAAAAATTTTATGTATAAAAGAAGTAACAGAACACAGGTTTAATTAAACTTCGGAGATGGGCTCATCATTATAAGTGTCTAAGTGGTTTTCAAATTATTAAAAAAAATAATAATAATTTGTATTTTATTTTTATACAAATTTTCTTTGTTACATTGTTGAAGAAAGTCAAGCTATTACAATCGAAATTTTTAAGAAAGGGGTTGAGAGTGAGAATGGATAATTTAGTTTGAAAGTCCTGTTAGACCAATAGACAATTTTTCACATCCCTCTCTCGATTAAAATTGTTTACTCGATTCCATATCAGCTGAAATTGCTCAAATTTGGTCAGTAGGATTAAATTAGGAGTGGATCAGATGTATGAACGCAAAGATAACCTGGAATCAAAATTCAGTCGTGTCCAAAATTTAAGAAGGGTTGCAATCGAGACAACATTGTTAAAATTTGTTGCTTTTAGATTAATTGATCGAGAATCGTAAGTTGTATTATATGATGAAAGTTTTCGATGGTTTTGATAGTAAATCTGAGGTAAATACAGGACTGGTGTATAAATAAGAAAATTTTAAGGGAGTAGAATATTTTCGACAATGCCATCCCCTCTTTTGGTCTCCTCTTGGCAACACCTTTACTATCTGATTCGGGGGATCTTAAAGAAAAGAAACTTGGAAAGTGTTTCAAATGTTATCTAAAAACTGTACTCCCGATCTGCAGTGATTCAGAGTTGTGAGGGCTCACAAAACCATATTTACCCTCACAAAAGCGTAGTAATGCTCACAACACTGCTACATTTATGCTCGATGAACAAAATTTCAAGAAAAACTATGGTTTTGTGGAGATTTTGTTTCTCACAGGCAACCATCGATCTTATACTAATGGATACTGTACCATTATTAAAGGCACATGGAGAAATTCTGATCCACCACTCGTCAGAGAGCGCTGAATTGATAAATTTTTTGGTATCCCGGAATGTGGATACATTTGGCTATGTTAATAAAGAGTGCAAATCAATTTGAATTCTTCTTGAATTTCTAATCAACAGAATATATTTTGTATACATCAAGTTGCACCACCCAAATAAACAATCCTTGTAGATCAATTGGTAGTGTCTGTGTGATCTTACATAGGTGTGGGGTTCAAGCTCTAACAAAACATGAAATTTCTTAAATCATTTAATGAGTAAACTTTGAAATTACACTATCTGGTGAGTGATGGATTGCAACATTTGACTACAGAAAAATTTGGTAGTTTGCCATCTCTTCCCCATACGTAAATGTATAATCTATGAATAGAGCACGATAGACCTCTGTTAAAGGATTTACAAAACCGTCACAAAAGTGTAGAAATGAGATCACATTGTTCCTTTGTATTGATTAGTTAATTTTTCATCATAAGATCATCACATACCCGTGAGTTGGCTGTGAAAAACAAACCCCTTACAAAACAGTTTCACTTTGCAGATTAGGTTCATAGTACCAAATCCCTCAAAATTTTGGAACTTTTGAGAAAATCCCAATACCATACCACCCGGGTAAAATCCCAGTGCCAGATTGCCAGTACTGTACTGCCCAGTTCAAATTTCCAATACCAACTACCAGTACCTACCACCCAGTTCAAAAATACCAATATTACCAACTACAAGAAAGTGATAATCTGAAGTCCTAATCCTATCGCAAATTGGAAAAATATTGTAGTACTCAACCCTACAAAAATGAAAATATATTATACGGACACTGGAGCACCAAGATGGAAATCGCCAGGTACAGCGGTAAGGGAATTATTGCAATTCTTTGTTCAGAATAACTAAAGACTTCTCCATTAGAAGCGCTACTCATTAATTCCTGTATAACTAGTTCACAATTCTGATTGGTCCAGTACTCAAATGTGGTTCTTTCAGACTTCTGCCTATAAGAAGAATAACTTTCGCTCAGTAACCAGATTTCCACCTAGAGAAAGAATAACCTTTGATCAATGATCATTGAGCTAGAATTGGCAAACAGCGCCTCTACAGGGAAAAACAAGCGAATTTCCTCCTGTGTGTAGATGAGGTAGACAACTTGCAACGTATGTATACAGGTTCATTCAAAAGTCAATGTTTATAGACATGACTGAACATACACGTGCGAGTGGTTCTCTAATGCATAACTTCTTTTCTCCCTGCCCCCCTCACTCAATACATGAAAATTTGTACGTTTTCACAAAGATTGGTAGCATTTACCAATATTGTAAAATTTTAGAATAAATTGCAGGAAAAAAATAGAACTTTTGAAGGTTGTTGGGACATTTGTCGGAATATTCCTTTTTTAGGAACATCAGCGATGCCCTGCAATTTTTTACAGTAGGAACTAAATACCGACATATTACTCGGTATGTTTTATGCCCCTGAGAATTTTTGGTATGCAACTCAAAAATGTACACAGAACCGGGATTTCTCATTTACTTATAGTGATGGAAATTTTTTAAAAATAATTTTTTTCTTGTCTAGGTACAAGGAAACCCGTAATTTTTAAGGTACTTGAAATATTGTTATCAAATTCTTCAACTTTTTTAAAAACTTTGAAATTTTGAGAAAGGGAAGTGATCGCAACTTTCTAATCTACAGAATAGAATTAAAATTGACAGGCATCCGTAGAATAGAATTGTTTACTCCAGTAATAAGCACTTAGTTCTGAAGTGAATATCACATTTTTAAAATAAACAAATTATGAAGAAAAAGCCTGGGATAGTGTTTTGGTTCGACGTTAACGAATAAAATTTTTCTCTTTTTCCTTAATTATAAAGTTTTTAAAGACGTTAAAATAAAAGCTTCGTGAATAATGAAACGTATATTTATAAAATTAACATTTCTGAGTCATCATTAATTGCAATAAAGAAGAGCTTTGAATTCGACATTCGATATAATGAGAGCTCTCCTTTAGAAAAAAAAAAAATAATAACCGAACCCTTTTGCGCAAACAGCTGTTTAATGTCTTTCACCCTTACATCAAAACATTTCCGTTTCATTAGGCAAAAATAAGGTTAATTAAAAATCACAAACATTATGATAATCAAGATCCGCTGTATTCTTTGAAATTAATCAACGATGAAAAAAAATTACAATATAAGCAATCAATTACCCAATTTAAAATTCCAATAAAAAGAAGTACCTAGTTACCTACCATCTACTCCATTCGATGAGAATAAAATTAATTCCTTTTTTCCGAATGTCGAAAGAAAATATTTATACGCCTTTGGATATAAAGTGGTACACAGGTACTACTATCTTGTTAGAATATAAAATGTGTTGGTTAGATACCGTCGCCTACGTAAACTACACTACAGCATGGCCTTCAAAAAAGATTTCAATCATGCAAATGAACATCGGATTTTGAAGTTTTTAATCCAGTCTACTTTTAGTCGAAGGAAGTTCTCTACAGTGCGGATTTTTTATTTCCTCATTGCTTTTAGAATACCCAACCATTATTCTGTTTAGTTTGTTTGAATCGGCGGAAAATTTTTCTTTTTATACTCTGATTCTATTGATTCGGTATTTTCTCAAAATAATTCCCGAATTTCCCAAAAGCCAAAATACCTCTTTAGACTTTTATTTCCATTTACGTAATTTGTATTATCGAAAGGAAAAACGAGAGATCGATGAGTAGTGTGTTGTGTGTAGAATGTTGAAGAGTGTATTATGAAAAAGGATATACCTACAGCTAATGAATTAAAAAAATCGATCGTTAATTTAGAAATTTCAGTCGACAGAATGTTATTGTTCCAAATAAAAATAAACTTAATTTGGTAAAGTATATAGTAAGAATATAGTGACTTTTTTCGAATTTGTATCTACCTAGTACCTACCTACATTTGCAACGATATTGGAAACATTCTTTTCCAAAATACGTGCATAGCCAATTTTCTAGTCAAAAATTTCCCCTTACACGAATCATACTTATTGTATTATACACACAATAATGAGATACTGTATCAAATAGCAAATATACTCTTAAGGCATCGTAACCACTTACCTAAAATTGATTTCAAACTTTACTCGAGACATTTTACAAAAACTGGTTTTTTTTTTATTACCGTAACTTATTATTATCCAACTATAGTATAGGTACACGAATTAAGTAAGTACATATCTATTTTAGCACGATTGTCAATCGAGATAGGTAGGTAGGTAGGTAGGTAGGTACCCCGATACCGTATCAGTTACCAGGTCAAAGTGTGGTCTGTAAGACAGAGAGAAAGAGATGTTCCGAAGTAGGGCACAATCTTTGTATGTAATGTATCTTAATGCTCATATGAACATCGAGAGTATAAGATTACGTCAGCGTCTATCTCGTAATTAGGTTTATTTTTTCAATGATAAACCGCATAATTATTACGCACGGGGTTAGAGCGAGTTCAATGACGTGGAATAATGTCTACTTGTCTCTGCAAATTCGTGAATGCATCATATTTTTCATTGCCTAATGAAAATATTCTTAATGCTATAATAAGAAACATGCAATTTTTTTTAGTAAGTTTAGTAAGTATAATTTTTAGAAAATATATTTAGCTGTACCCAAGTATTTTTAGCCTAATTTCAGCTTCGTCTTAAAATCCAGTTTATTACCATTGGCTGACCTATGCAGTATTAAGAAGAGGAAGAAAGGTAGTAGGGTGACAAATATACAACTATTAACGACAGAAGTATGTAATTTGTTGTGATTAACGAGAAAAATAATCAAAAATTTTCAACATCAAGAAATATTTGATATCTGCTTTTGGCGATGCTAAGGGTAAGAAATTTTGAAAGCCACAGACCCCTCAAAAACCCACTTGAAGGGAATTGTACGTGTTTTTATGGAGTCCATTTTATTATGAATCCACCCCGCTGAATACGAATATGCCATTATGTTTTCGAGATCCCATTAAAAAGTACCCCCTTGGAATATGGGGTAAAATTTTTATACAGGGTAGCGTCTAGAAAATACCACCAAAAAATTTTACGTTTTGGTATTCCGCTCAAAAAAAGGCTTTCGAAGCGTAATTTCAATATGACATTCGAAAATATCACAGACGTTGAGAAATAAAATAATTTTAATACACGCTGTTCTTGAATTTTGGACCTCAACTCAAAGGTGGTACCCGAATCAAACTGTGATGAGTAAAATTTGGCTACGTAATAGGTTTTCTAATATGCCCTTTCCATCTGTGTCCAAGTTTTAATTAAACTATTGTCAACTTCGTGACAACCAGATTTCCTTTGTTTGATTATTGACCTTGGTTTTCTAATCTATTGAAGGTCTAATGGTGAATATAAATTAAAGTCAAAATTCAGGTATGTACAAAATGTATAAAGGGAGGAGAGGTGAACTGAAATTTTAAAAAACGAGAAGAATTGAATACCATATCACAAATTAAAAAGTCACCTTTCTAAATCCATTAATAGCAGATAGAAAGAGACTTTTTCACTATTTTGACCTCGACAAATTTTTATTTTTATTTTGGAGCATTTTCGAATACATACAAGAGGCAAAAAGGTTTTTTCTGAGAAAGATAGTGAAATCCACTCCCAACACAAATTTTTTACAAAATGGCCTGAATTGTTACCTTTAATGTTAAAATTTAGCATCTAAATTTTTGAGGTTTTAACCCCCCCCCCTCCCCCACCTATTTTGGACTTGATGGATTTTATACTGTAAAAATTTGATATTTAATTCCCAGGATAAGGTACACTAAAATTTTTGACTACAATCTACAGGTATTAGTATGGAGGGGATAAGTATGGTAAAATTTTCAAACAGATCGATTTATATTTTTCTTGAAAACTTCGAAAATTGGTTAAAATTTTTTTGATGGGATTCCATGGCTGGATATCGTAAAAAAAAAGAAGGTCCTAAGGTACGATAGAATGTTTTTTACTCATATCAGAGACGTAAATGTGCGGTAAAGGGGGGAATACGTCAAAATACCAATTTTCCAACCCCGAACCGAAGAAATTTTGCAAAGTTTCTGCCCTCGTTTTACTCGAGGTATACTATATTATTTTATGATTTTCAGCAATCTCCCCCTCCCCCCTTAAAAGCAGACTATAGTTTCGCGACTTTGAATTGCTTTTTTAAAATTTATTAATTTTGAAACCGGTCTAGTAGTTTGCAACCAATTATCAAAAATTCGCAAAAAGTCGAGACTACATAAAATTATTTTAAATAAAAGTTGTAAAGTTCTAAACAATGATCCTTTTTCATCCAGCAACTTCTTCTTTATCAATTAGCAGTGAGGAGGTATACTTTTTCGAAGTGAGGGGTTACTTTGACTTTCCCAAGATATATCACCCACTATTGCTGGGCAAAAAAACATATTTCGAGCCAAAAATAGCTCATTTTTAATACTCAATGATTTATATTCAAAATTTTTTTTCAATTTTTGATAATTTGATTTGCACTACGTATTTACATCAAATTTCTGGCACGTTTAATGGAAAAAATGTTCAATTTAGGTTATAGAGCATTGCAATACGAGTCAATTCTTGTACAAAATTCCCTACCCTACCCACATTTCAGAAGTGGAGCAAGATATTACTTTGAGCAAATCAATAAATCCCTCACTTTATAGGGGTATAATTTCTCTCTACCGAAAAAAATCACGGTATGTGAAGGTAATAAATTAAAAAAAAAAAAATGTGTGTATAAATTGCTCTAGCACTTTGAAAAACGTTCTCTACAACTTTTCTTCGAAAAATTTTTAGCAGCTTTAATTTTTTTGGAGTTTTCAACAATGGCTTGCAACCACGGAACTGGGTTCAAAATTAAAAAAAAAAAAAAACCGCTTTGATTCAATGCGCACTATCACTAAATTAACTCTGAACGTACACTTTTTATTTGATTTTTTTCGGACAAAAAAACGTTGTGTATTTTTTCGAACACTCTGTATATAAATAAAAAAATATTTTCGCATCTTAATTGAAAACGCCCACCGTGTGACTTACAGCCCTGTTCGAATCGTTTCGTCGGCTTCAACCAGCAAAAAAAGAAAATGTACCAGTCCCTCATTCTGAAACATACTTCATTTTGGGTGAGTCTGTAAAATGGGTAAAACATGTTGAAAAAATCAAAAAAAATAAAAAAAATTTTGTGTTTTTGTCATCTTTTTTATTAAAGTTATTTACATCGAACTTGAACGAAATCCGCATACTTGGATGAAAAAGGAATTTGAATTAAAAAAAAAAAAAAAACTGATAATACTGATACACGAAACGTATTCCACAATTACCTTATAAACAATTCGAATAAAAAAACTTACCACAAATTCGTGTTCAGTTGATCAAATCAGCCAGAACAAGACGATTTGTATAGTCATTTTACTCAAATTTTCAAAATAGAATTTTTAATCCTTATATAGGACGAAGAGTTAGTTGCCAACTTTTATAGCTCACGATTTACCGACAGCTGTACTAACCCGTATCTTTGATATACTCAGGTACAGAAAGTTAGAATTGGGGTAAAATAGAACTCGAAAATGTCAGGTCAAAATCCCACCTCAAAATTTCTTCATCCCAAGTACGCCATAAGAGACCATAGCTAAAATGGTAGAGGTGGATAAACAGAGCGAACTGTCCCAGAATTGAAATTTGAAATTAACCCATGAAATTCTGCTCCAACAGTCTGAAAACCGCGAGGTGAAAATTTTAGAACCCTTGCTCCTCTCACACCCTTTGTTATAGACCAAAACGTTCTTTTTTGGCTTCAGGATTGACAATTTTTATTTTTACAAGTTATCAAATGATTTTTTTTTCAAACTTGTATTGCTGTTAGATCATACAAACGACATATGAAAAAAATACGTTGATAAAAGAATCTAAGAAAAAAAAAAAACTAAGAGCAGGTTGTATATTTTTACTCGTCAAATCATCATTTTCACCGCACAAGCACTAACACATTCAAGTAGATAAACAGAAGTACGTAATATACATATTTTTATGTATTAATCGAACAAAAGTAAAAGTAGATACCCACACTTTTATCATTTATACAGAAATCGTATTGAACACAAACGCTCGAAACGAAAAAATACAGAGGGTCTTAGATACCCCGAAGTTGAAAAAAAAACTACTACAGGTAAGACGCGAAACACACAGTACGAAAATTTTCAAATCACACACCGCACCATTGGGAAACCATAATAGTTCATTTCAAACGGAATAAACATAAGAAAATACGTTATCACTGGCACCGAGCACACAATCAGATACACAACATCAGACTTACCGAATAAATGATTAATTCGGTGTTCTTTTTGCATCGTGGACGCGGCGAGGCGTTACTTTCACTCACCGGTTTTAGCAGACGTCGTCGCTCGCTTTCACCGTTATTTATACGTATGATCTATATAATAATATACTCATTTCGTACTCGTAGCGTTGAAATTTAAATGAACATCTTCCAACGAAGAGTTCATTTCCGGAATACGTCTAGTCTATACTCGTGTAATATATTTTATTAAACTCGCAATCACGATGGGTTTCCGTTTCGTGTAGCTACCAGTTTACCCAGCCAGAGAGAAGTTTGTTTAGCTAGGACGTCTTCAGAAGGATGTTTGCGTTAAGTTAAGTTGTTAGGGTGACATTATGAAATAAGATTGAATACGAGTAAATAGACGACTTGATGAGTTACTCGTACTTAATGTTTTTTCGTACAGGTAGCCGTGGCCTGCGTGGCCGAATAAAGGTTCATTTATCCTGGGAATGTAGAATAATGAAAATAACAGCATTAAGTGCTGTGCAGTTTTGTCATCGCCGAGTTAGTAGTCGAATGTTCGTACGATGAGAAAAAAAATTCTTGAACGAAATTTAATCGGATTTACAGAAAGGATATCCAATCTTATCATATTTAAAATCTGTCGTAGCTGACTAACTTTTTTATTAGTCCAATTTCACCAATAATGTCCGAAGCTCTTACTGTGCTACGATGTTAGGTGTAAAGTGCATAATTACATATTGCATTCATTAACTCGTGCGAAAGTTAAGGTGAGAGGGATAGGTTATGCATAAGGTTATAAGTTTTGGGCACTTTATACCATAAATGAGACGCCTATGTCGTAATTTCAAAGCGCAACTGAACGTAATTTTTCACCAATGCAACTTTTATCGTCTAATTTTACTCTTTAGAAATTACGTCAAATAATGTGAACTTGGTAGGCGAACAATTTGAGGTCTATGAATTAAACCTAAATCTTACCATTTGACTGTGAAGGTCAAAAATTTCAAAAATTTCAAAAAATTAAAAATTTAATCGAAATAAGCTTGGTGTAAATTTATGCTTTCTTCAAAAAAATCATCGAAACTGGTTTCCTTATTTTATTACTTTTTCACGAAAACATCAAAATTTTAATTTTTTTTTTTTAGATTATTTATTAAAACAAAAAATGAGCAAAATTCTAAAAGAAAAAAAAATGCCTGAACAAACGAGGTTTCGTAGCGACGAAAGATGGTTTAGGGTTGAAATATCGAGATTGCTCAAATCCATCATCGCTAATGAAATCACTGATTTTCCACACTTGGAGGAAAACCAATTAGAAATTATTCAAACCAGTTCGTATCAGCTGAAACGAGCTAATTTGTACCTATTTGAAATGCTAGCTGAAAAGGGGTTACATCAATATGTACAGAGTGTGTAAAAGAAAAATCGAATGTTTATTTAACAATTGCAGTAAAAAAATACTCTTTTATGCCGAGATTCTCGACAAATAAGGTACTTATTGCGAATTCGACTTTGAATTCGTGTTCAGGAGCTTCAAAACATATGATAACGACACTAATAATGCCATTCTGCGAATACCTTTTAGGAGGGAGTTGGTGGGGGGAGGGGGTGTTATGGGCAAAATAGAGGTCCCCGGGAATTTTTCACTTCTCTGATATCGTTTATTACGTATCTGAACACCAATTATTGAAACTTTTGAAATTTTTCCTCCGATGAAAAAATTTTTTGAACATTTTTCCATTTTAGCCTCTTATTTTGAGTTTTTTTTTTTTTTTTTTCAAATTTGCACTCGAGCTACAATTTAAAAAAAAATATATGTTATAAAGGGGTCTAATATACACCCAAAAAAAATAATTTCAAAATTTCACAAAACCATTATTTGTATTAAAAAAATTTTAAAAACTTTCAAAAGGGCATTTGGGATAGTTATAGAAGAGGGGAGGTGTTGATTTTTTCAGAAATTCCCCTTATTCATGTCTACAACATATCAAAAAAATTTCGTAAATCGAACGATTAGCACCTTCAAAAAAAATTTATATGTGATTTTTATTTAGAGGCAACCCCTCGAAAACCAGTAAGGTTGAGGGGCCAAAACTTTGGTGAGTGATGTTTCTGGGTAGTACCTACCTACCTAGCACGTAAGTATCAGCCGGAAATCCCTCGGAGGCAAATTTAACATTGTGATCCACCCATAGCATTTTCACGATTTACAAGACGATGAGATAATTTTGAAATTTGAAAAATTCGCCAAAATTCAAGAAATGCATTTCAGAACTTAAAATTTTGGAAATGGAATTCTTATAAAATGTACTTTCAATTTATTTGTGCATTGGCTCATAATTTTGCCTTGAGTTGGGATACCTCCCTTATTAATTATAAAAAAGTAGTGAAAAACGTATTTTTTTTTGGTTTTGATTTTTTTTTGAGCATGTTGCACTCAATTTTGGAACCCCAAAAAAGTACAATTTTTTGAAAATTTCAACATAAAAAAACTAGGAAAATGTAAACTGAAAATTTTCAAAAAATTCTCGTGTACTCAGCAAGATGTATAATCTGTGAAAATTTCAAAAGTTTTTACGCTCTCTTTCCAGAAATATCGCGTGTTGAAATTTCAACAAGGAAAGACTCTTGTCTTTTAGAATAAATTTCAAGCTTCGTGGTAGTTCGACTTGGGCCGATGGGTAAAGGCCATGAAGTTGAAAAAATACGATTTTCCATGGTTCTAATCAGCATACCTATATTTTTGTGGGGTGGTAGGAGGGCTGATTATTGGAAGATTTTCCATCGATTGGCCAAGAACTGCATTCTCCTAAAACTCTGACTTACCCAAAATTAGACCTCAAGTTTAAACAATTTTTTTAAAAATTTTTCTTCAGAATACTTTAAAAAAAAAAAATAATATTTAAAAAAAGTGATCATTTTTTGTAACTTCTTGGAAATTTAGGAAAATATTAAAAATCGCTTACAAAAAATGAAGTTTTAAGTGAAATAAGTATTCATTTAAAATCAAATTTTACAAGTTTTAAGCCAGCCCGATGGAAAAATTCTGAATCATGACCGAATTGAAGATCTTAAATTTTACTGCGTTCATTAGACCTGGTTTGGTAATATTTCTCTCTTACCTTCAACTTTTCAAAAAAATCTCAAAATCTCAAAATTCAAACGGGTACCTAAACGAATTTTTTTTTATACTAAATCTGCTCACCATATTTAAACTTCCTCACCGAATTGGAGCGGGGGAGGGGGGATATGCGAGGAACAAAGTTAAAAAATAAGAAAACCCGACAAAAATCTACATTTTTGGGGCTTTAAGGGAGTGGAATTAGTCTAAATAGTTAAAATCCCTAAAAAGCACATCTATGGTCTCTGCTAAGTCTACCAAATTTCAACTTCCTAACTCAATTTGTAGGAGAAATAGTGGAGGAACAGACTTTTTTCAAGATCAAAAAAAGAAAAGACACTCATATTTCCTCTCCTAATTGAGCTAGAAGATCGATTTTTGGAGATATTGTACGACTTCAGATTTCCTATCGATTGCCTTAAAAAGAAAGAATGCACCTTCTACCCCAAATTTGGGCACAACAGAATTTTGATCGGAGGTCTTCCTTACTTCAGAATATCGAATGGCTTGCAAATATAAGCCTTTTCTTCAAATTTGATTGATTTTGGTCCGTATTCAGTTGAGCAAATAATTTTTTACTTTCAAGGGCGAAGAAATATAAATAAATATCTGATATGGCCAAAAATGATCATAATGGTCAGGACCCCAAAATGAATTCTGTTGATATTATAATTTTTTGGGTGAGGGAGGCTAATTCAACATCTGGGTGATTTAGCCTCCCTGCACCGCCCCTTAAATCCGCCCATGCCTATTTGAGACCGGATTTCATCGTTTTACTCCTTTTCTTCGATTCTTAACAGGTATGCCATACTCCATTCTCCTACCTCAACGTATAAAAATGCAGTATTTACTAGGGAAAAAATGAAAAATTCCTAAATAGATGAAATATGTCCCTTTTGTGATGTACTTTTCTTCAGTAAAGTATTTTTTCAATTTTCTACAAATTTACTTCAAAAGACATGAAAAATGAATTTATTTGAGTGTCTTTGAATAAATGGCTATGAGTGGTAAAATTGAAATAATATTCAATGTAATCATCTGAAATTGATGTTCTGCATCTATTTCAGAAGGATGTTTTCCAAAATAATTTTCTTCGTAGTTTTCCAGAGAAATGTGAAAAAACGCGAAAAGAGATATTTTAAAAAACCTACTGAACACCAGGTTAATGCTGAAAACTTGCCAAACTTGCCACAAATGACGATTTTTGGTTTAATTATGCGCAATAATTTTATTTTTGGAAAAAATTTTCAAAAAAAATTGTTTTTAATATTCAACAATTTTTGAAAAGTTTTGCACTTTTTAAAAAATGGGTTACCGAACTGAGATTTTTACCACATAAATTTGAAATCACTCCTCAACTGTTGCGACCCTGTCGTTTGCAGATTTCTAAAAAAAAGCAAAATTTGTCCCCATCCTGTTGCATAGGTATCCTTTGCACGTCTGCAAAAAAATATTCAGTTTTGGTTGCATACTCAACATTTGCAGGTGTACAAAAACTATGTAGATTTGCTTGCATATGCAAAATTTGTAGGAACATACAAATACCTGAATTTGATTGCTTATCAAAAATTTGCAGGAACGCAAAAATGTAAATTTTGTTGCAAATTTTGGGTATGCAACCAAAAAGTATCTCCAGTAGATGTACTCCACATTGACGTCAGCTTAACCTGTTTTTTGACCCTGCCTATTATACGAGAAATATTTTATTCTACGTTATCATACAATTCGTGCTTCTTCCACGTTACAAAACATTCATATCCTATTGATCGGAGTAAACTAAACTTGATGAAAATAATCAATTTCACGATTAGTTTAACAAACCAAATATACACATATCTTGGTAGAGATTTCGTCGGAAATAACGAGAATGGTACAATTGTAAACATAAGATTACCAACTCGTACGTAATCTGCGCTAAGTATACGTAGACCGAGATAAATTCAGTAGGTGTAATCTGTTGCGTCAGCATTTATCTATATTAGGTACACGTCTGGTTGCGGTTAAAATTGAACTTATACAGGCGCACAGCTCAGGCTTTGAGTCACCAGGTAGATGCCAGGTACCTCGAAAGAATTTCCCTTTCAACAAAAACTTCACCAACAATATAAGTCCATATAAACGGTGTGGATTATCCGAGTAAAAACCTACCCAATTAGATGGCAAAAACGTGCCCTTATTTATCCGGCATTTGTTACAATAATAGCGAAAATAAAATGGAAAAAAAAAAAACTTCACGGATGTAGGTAGTTAATTTTTACACTGGCTGGTGTTTTTCGACCTATTGATTCATGCTGGTGGCGAACAGAGCAACGGCGTTAAATTAATTTAACCGGAGTAACTTTGATAAATAACGTCAAATGAAAGGGACGTACAAAATTAACGTTTGCTGATGTAATTTCAGTATTTTTTTCCCTTTTTTCGTAGTATAGTTGTGCTTTTTTTTTTTTTTTTTGGTTCAAAGCTAGCTCTGGCTGGATAGGTGTACATAGCTCGTTTGTGGACATATAGTATTAGATCGATGTGAAAAAATCCCTACCTATTTTTAAGGTGGCTTCGTAGATAGGTATTTTTTCTACTTAATTTCATTTAACACTAAGTAGCTGTATTTTTTTTCCTTTTCATTCGTCTTTTAAATAAAAACGAAGCATTAGATTGGAAGTGATTCGTTTTATTTTTCTTTTCACCTTTGTAATTTACTTTTTAATGTAGGATAATTTTATTTTATTTATTTTTTTCTCAATTTAAATTCTAATTCGGATAACTTTTCCGTTCACCTAAAAGTACTTTTGTATAAATGTTTCGCGACTTTTACCAATTTAAAAGTTAACTTTTTTGAAAACGAAGAGAATAAAAAAAAAGCAACGTATCTAATATCGAGAGAAATAATTCGTTAACTTTTCACGTTTTTTTCTTTTATTTTAAACGTAGGAAAAGATAGAAATAAAAACTTGATAAATCGAACGATCTTACAAAAAAATAAAATAAAAAATTTAAAAGCGAGGCATTTGCAAGTTTTTTCAATAATTATGTATTCACGTTAGGTAGGTAGATCCCCACCTACCCGTCTTCCTCCTTAGATACTGCGTAGTGATGAAAAAAATTTTCACCATAACGTACCAACGATGAACGTAAATAGGATGCTTTTGTGCAAACGCATTGACCATGAAATCGACCAAACATTTAGAAAACAATTACGAATTTAATTGGCGTGGGTTGTAAATCTAAATAATTTTCGTGGTGAAATTATGAAAACGATGGAAGCCCTTTGTTTGCAATGGTACGGGTCAAATTCAACAGTATCAATAATTCAAACTGTTTCAGGGGTATTGTTTGTGGGGATATTTTCTTGTTGAACGGTTTCCCAAAACGATTTACATAATAATTCGACGTTCATTAATTGACAACAGTTACGAAAATTATAAACTTTAGGTTTCCTTTCGTAAAAAGCTCCGACTCGACTCGACTCGGACGTAATGTTAACTTGCCGTTGTTTCCCATTGTTGATACGATGCGTAAATTTTTAATCTCATCGAAATGCTGTAAAAACTATTCGCGCCACCAGGTGTTTCATTCAGCAGCATTGTTTTATAACATTAGCCCTACTTCGGCCGTTTTTATTTTTTTACGATAATATAGTTCGGTTTGATATATATTTTATTCTCTGTTTTCGTATTTTTTTTCTCTAAAACTCAATGTAGGTATTTTTTTTTTTTTTTTTTTTTTTACTTG
>FIZR01026131.1:0-32729 GCA_900060175.1 Ferrisia virgata
AAACGTCTCTGAAATCCCCCCAACAATCCCAGATTCATTAATTGAAATGAAAAAATCGTCCTACTAATCAGCAAACTCAACCTGAGCCACCAAATTTAAGTTCCCACCTTCCCAATCTACTCAACATTGGGCGTAAAAATTTTGAAATTATACATACCCAGTATAGTAAAAATTAAGCAAAAAAAAAAGGTCAAAAAGTAGAAATCTCTTCATATCTCTTTTCCTAATTGACCTATCAGGCTGCTTTTCGGATATACGAGTACTATGCAACTAGAATTGTCTATCGATTTGCTCAAAAAGGAACAATTTTTATGATTTTAGCCTCTTAATAGCGCCCACTCCACCAAATTTGGACACAACTGAATTTTGAGCCGACAAATCGAAGACTATTCCCCAAATTTGATCACTTTTGGTCAGCTTTGGGCTGAGTAATTAATTTTTCAATTTCGAGTGAGGGAGGGGAGAGGAAGGAATAAAATAAAAAATAAAAATTAACATCTAATATGGCTAAAAATCGTCTTAATGGTCTTCTAGGATATCAAAACGGATTTTGTTAATATTCCCCCCTCATCCACCTTTGGTCGATAAACTACAATAGACTGGTTTTCATTGGCAATATGACGTAGAGAATTAGGCTACAAAAAGCATCGCAAAGCAATCTAAATGTACTTATCAAATTTCAACTTTCTAGCTCAATTTGGTGGGGAGATAAGGGAGGATCAGCCCTTCAAATAGAGGTAAAACCCCCGTATCTCCCCTCCTAATTGACTTGGAAGGTTTATTTTTGGATATGTTATACAACTTTTGAGTCACTATCAATCGGCTTGAAAAAGGACAATTTTTGTGTTTTGTGACCTCTCAGCACCCCCTCCCCTCCTTCCCACTAAATGGGGCATAACTGAATTTTGACCCAAGTTCGTTCACACTCGTTTGTATATATAATCCATCGCCAAACTAAGCCGATTGACCCAATTGGAGCGATTTTGGTCGGTATCGAGCGGAGTAAATGATTTTAATATTTGGGGGAACAAAATAAAAAATAAAAAAATAAATACTGACATGGCTGAACATCGTCTTAATGGTCTTCTAGGGCCCCCTTTCTGGGTCGATAGACTGTAGTAGCCTGGTTTTCACTGAGAATATGATGCAGAAAATTGAGCTAAAAATTACGGTTTTCCGCATTTTTAAGGATCTTCCACCAGCAAAAAAATATATATGTTATAGATATGGGTATATTACATAATACATATTTTTTTGTAGCTCCAGGCATGCTCCAGGTCTGAAATATCATGTACGTGGATTGCAGATATTTGGTTTTGAAATTTAGAAATACATATTTCGCGATGAAGATATGATCGAAAACCTAGATATGGTCCATCATTAGGGCAAGTTTGAAAAAATTCGGTTGAGAATTGTAAAGAATAAAATAACTCATTCGCTAAACTCGCATTTCGAACATATTTAGGGCGATATCAGGGTATAGGGGCGAGGTAGAGGGTAAAAATGTTTACCCGCGAGTTTTCAGACCATAGGAACGATCTTCCACTAGATAGTTTAAAAATCCCAACCAAAGGCCGTTTCGCCCCATACCTAGTTACGCTGTTTCAGAGACGACTTTTCCATCGATAAAAGTGTTCGAAATGATCTACGAGTGTTGAAATTTGAAAATTCACATGACTGTTGGCCATCCTACATTTTTCAATGAAGTTAAGTAGGCACTAATCAGAGTAAATTGATGTTGAAAGTGACTGCACAATGCAGGCTGATTTGAAGATTCGATCTTGAACAGTTCGGTTCGGAATGTTGAAATTCTAATATTTTTGTACTTACGAATCAAACATGCAAAGAACGAGCTCCATCAAATCAATATACCGACCATATCGATTCATAAAGTAAACAAAGCGACATAAGAACAAATATTAATTTTCGAAGTAAACACCTGTCACACACTATAAACCTTTTATGTACCTCTACCCACCACCTAGCTAGCTACATTACGTATGTAGATCTAGACTTCTCCTTGTTAGTAGATCTTTTTTTTTTTTTCAATAGATGTTTTCACATATTGTCGGGAAAATTTTATACGTGTGTCTACTATATAACTATCTACATTTCTATAGAGTTATCCAAATTTCAAAAAAATCTTCATTTCATATACCAATTCGTGCGTTCATTATGGCTAAGCTATGTGTCAATTGCATAATTTTCTCAATGTTTTTTAGTACGTAAAATTCCCGTTTAACAAAATTTTATAAATTTGAACAATTTGATATCGTTGATGTGATTTTTCTACAAAAAGAGAAATTACTCGGATATCTGTTTGCTTAAATTAAAAACAAAAAAGAAACGTTAAAAATTAATCCTTTTAATCATTGATGTATATTTCTTGAATTTATAATCGATGATTAATAATTTAGATTTACGTGTAGTTATGCTAAGAATTAAATTTCATGCACTTAAGTGTTGATTTTTTTTTTTTTGATTTCATGCAGTAATCCATCAATCAACGGCACGTAAGTTTTCTGACTTTCTAAGTAGATATTCCATCCTGGAATTATAGAATTTCTCAACTGTTTAAATTAAAAATATGTAGGTTCTCATTTATATTACATTTTTCAGCTAATAACGTAACTGTATTCAGAAAATTACGAGAGTTGGTATCCGCTTTGCATCGAGTGGATAATAATGCATTAGACGAACAATTTGTCAACACTTTTGTTAACAGTAAATTGCATTAATTAATTTTTTTTTTTCAATACTATCGCATTATTTCTCAAAATATATATAATATAGTTCACAAGTAGGCTTATTTACTAAAGTACTTCTTATATAATTATATTAGAGTACCCGCAGGTAATATTTTTATTTAATTTCGTGAATTGTATGGTATAGATTTGGCCAGTGATTCTGATTCAGCAGCGGCATATTCGTCAGGTAGGTAATTTAGCTCGTACAAGTACATATAACATCATTTACTTATAATTTTACTATTATTTGACCATCGTAATTAAAAAATTAAAAAATAATAAAACTTAATATTCATCAGTTTTATGGAATAAAGGCTATGTCCCGGTCTCACTATTTAAAATAATGGAGAATTTATTTTGGTGATGTTTCATCATTGTTGGATAAAATATTTTGAAACTTCGATATGCGTCTTGAAATTAAATTATCTATTGCTGACTTCTGAGACATTTTAAAGATTTCTTTTATTTATTTCAAAAAAATATATATAAGAAATGTATGGGTGTATTTTGGTTAATTTAAAAAAAAATATGAATTTTCAAAATGTCTCAAAAGTCAGCAATTGACAATTTCATTTCAAGAGGTATATTGAAATTTTTAATTAATTTTTCAGTCAATTATGAAACTACGACTAAAATTAATTTTCATAATTGAAAAACCCGCAGCATAAGCACACCTAAATTTTTTTTCAGATTGGAAAAGATTATTTGAAGACGCAACAGGTATGGCAAATGAATTTGATAAAACATTTAAGAATAAATCGTACTACCCAACTGATTCTGAAAGTAGGAAAGCAATAAAAAGTAAGTAAGAGTAGTTATATATTTACTTGAGTATGGCAGGTTTGTAGTACTCGATAAAGAAACAACACTTTTGATGACAACTTTTTAATTTTTTTCTATTCGTGTCCATATCTATCCCACTTATCAAGGTGCAATAGAAACATATTTCGCTGCCTTTAACAATAACTGTAAGTAAAAAACCTAATTTTGCCAAAGTACATACACATTATTGTACGAATCTGAGAGAAAATTAAAGTAAACACATTTTTGCTCTTGTCTATTTCACAGTTGATTCATGCCCTGGACATGGTAAGTTGAGAATTTTAATGATATTTGATTTATTACAAGTATAATAAATTAATCTTTATCCTGCTTTTGTATGTCGTATTATCAAATGTAAACCATAATCTATTTTTATTTTTCTCCTGCCGAAACAAAAAAATTATTTGCTTAGCTCGATACTGATCAAAATCGATCAAATTTGGGTAATAGGCTTCGATTGGTGTGCCATTCGATATTCTGGAGTCAGGATGACCTCGGGTGAAAATTCAGTCAAGCCCAAATTTGGCGAGGAGGTGTTGAGAGGCTAAAATCGAAAAAAATGCCCAGCAGTGGCCATAGATGTGCCTTTTAGTGGGTATCGACTTTTTAGAATCATTGCACGTCCTCACAGCCTCGAAAATGTGGTTTTTTTTGGTAGGGTTTTTTTATTTTTTGAGTTTATTCCTCGCATAACTCCCTTCCAAAATGAGCTAGGACGTCCTCATTGCACTTCCTTACAATGCCAAAAAGGTAGTTTTTTGTCTTTTTTTTTTTTCATTTTTTGAATTTGTTCCTCGCACTAAACCTTCTCCCTTCCCTCAATTGAGCTAGAAATTTGAAATTTGTTATGTAGATTTAGTACAAGTCCTAGATGTACTTTTTGGTGGTGTCGACTTTGCAGCCCCCTACCCAATTATAACCCCTCAATGTTTACCACTGATTAGGAAAAAAGCATCTTTTCAATTCACCAAACGATAATATTTCACAAAAAACAAGTTGAAAAAGTATCGAAAAACGATGCTTTCTTTTATGTAATCATTTAAAAAATAGGGCGCAAGCAAAAATTAATCATTTCTATTCATATGTAGTTTGATTTGGTAACTTTACAGAAATCTATTTAAAATAGCTGAAGAATCGTTCTTTCATTTCTTTTTTTTAAATTTTTATTCCTTATTTGTTCTCATATTGTTGTTGAGTAAACAGAGTCTACTTCTAAGATAGGTATTTTAGTTTTTGTAAATTAAGATTTTAATATGATCACTTGCCCTTCATGGTATTATCTGTGATACATTTATTACATTTCTACTTACAGGTGCATTCAATGCAATCCTAACTGAAGTAGAAAAAGTTGGCGAGAAAGCTGCAGAAGAAAATGAATAAAAATTTGTCTTGGGTGTATCCAAAATTTCTCTACCCAAATTTTATGCTTTCCTAAATATGTAATGTTTTAATGATAAAAATATCGTATTAAATAGATTTCAGAAAAAATTCTCATTATTATAGCGAGAATATTATGTAATAAAATAATTTTGAATACAGTTCAGTTTTTCTTTGTTATGGGTACGGATTCTTATTTTGATATCTTTCTTCTCATAATTGAATACTAAATAATTTTGCCAATATTACTATTTATCCAAAACTAATATCTAACCTGCCTCTTTCGATTTTGACAACATGAAATGGGAAATTTAATGTCCAAACATATTGTTTACATCTTAATAGTTCGAAGATCGCAAAACAGCGCATTGGAAAACCCATACATCGAATCTGATACGCATTTATGTGCATTTTGCAAAATTTTGAAATTTTAACATCACATTTTGAGGTTACATTTTGAATCCGAAAGCTGAATATTATTATAATCCAGATCAGCAGATTTTAGACGTAATAAATCAACACCAATGTCCAAAATTTGCCAAATTTTGAATTTTGAAGCTTCCCTTTAGGAGCCAAATTTCAACCCGACGCTCAAATGGTTGTCAAAATCGAATTTCACAATCATAGAAGCCTCTGTATTAGACTCATTCAATTTTTAGCTCTCTGGATTTTACACCTACCTCGCGTAAGCGTAAATTATTCATTTCAACAGAAATTTTCAGGAGTTACTTTTTTTTTTCGTCATAGTATAGTCCCATAACCACCTAAGAAAAAAGTAAAAAAACGAAAATACTTGTCTTTTAAAGCTCTATAATATTTGTCTGAGTCAGTTTTACGAATTTTTTTAGCACAATAGACTTATCAGTTGATAAAATTGCAACATTTTGAATGGCAGCCCCACCTCACTTTTTTGAGAAAAGAGAATGTTCCAACAGTTTTCTTATTTTGCGTGGTAGTGGGAAGTACTATGCAATAAAAATGCTACTAAAAGTGAATTAAATAGTGGTTATTCTGTAGAACTGCTAAGACTTGAAAGATCGCGACATATTTAAAAATTTTTTTGCGAAGCATCTGGTTAATTTTTTTTCTATCCCCAAAACAGGTATAAATTATGAATTTGCAATTTTGTGCCATATTGAAAACGCTATAAGAAAGAATGGGGTGCTAACATTGTGATCGAATAGTTTTAAAATTTTTATCTCATCCGCATAACTAGCACAGCATTTTTCAACAACCCTATTTTTAAAGAATTTTTCCGAAGGCGACCGATTCTGGATCACGTAATTTAGAATTTTAAGAAGTACCTACTTACGAGGGAATTCAATAGATATGAATGATATGGAGCCTGTACCATACATCAATAAAAGGTTTTTTCGGGAGTTCGTTTTTTTTTTTTCAAAAAAACATAAATTTTCCATTCGAATATATCAAGTAATGTCGTTAAGGTATATAAAACTACACAGTAATGTAGAGATGAATCATACCTTGATTTGTTACAGCTGTTTGCAGCAATTAAAATGAATACATTATAATATCTAAAAATATGTTGTTATTGTCATTTCAATACATTATATTCATAATTTTCCATTCAAACAACAACAACAGTGATAATACCGATGAATAATACCGTCTTGAATGACACTTGTTTGTACTGTATATAAACAGATAAAAATGGAAAAATCTTTACAAAACATTTACGTCTTGTGTACTGACCTGATAGCTGGTTCGATAGTATATCGTTTTAAAAAATTTAATTTTTTTTGTTGTTCTAGTAATACAATTGTATTTTTTGCTGTTTCGTTAAATATGGTCAAGTTGAACGCTATAATCGTATTCTTTTTCATGCTTGGTAGGTAAAATTAAGTACATACCTTATTTGTAATTTTTTAGCAACATTTTTTAAAACAAGAAATTGAACCGTTAATCAACCAATCGATGAAAATTTTCAAATTTTTATTTCAATGATGATGAGGTAAACTTTGTACGATTTTTGCTTGTTAGTAGTGGGATGTGATCAATCATTGGCCCCCTCACAGGAGGTCTAAATTATAAACTTTCGAAAAAGTTGAAAATGTATGTAAGAATGAGATTGCGATACCACTGTCATCATACTTTTAAAATTTTTACTCCGATGCCAAATTTGTGGAAAATTTTCAAACTTTTATATTGGGTTGATTTCTGGATAGGTATATAATACAAATGCATATTTTGAGTTGGGATTATCCTTCAAAAAATTGTAGCTCTACATTTTTTTTCGTTTCAAAAATTACCCTCCTTTGAAAATCTGGCAATAACTTGACAATCGTCAAAATTGTTTAAATTTTCCCTTCAACATTATCAAGAAAAATTATAGGCCTAGATCAAAAAGAATTTCATATCTTATAATGTGTCCAGTATTAAATTGAATGTTGTTTCAAAAGAAAAACTCTATAGAACTTCTGTCATGGTTCTGAGTTAACTTACTTTGAATTGTTTGAAAAATCATAAGCTAATTAACAGGGTAGTACAATTTTGAAAAATTTCCCAATTTTTTCAAAAGTCTTGTAAAAGTACGTTTATTTTAATCCATATCAGAATTCCATGAAGAGCATAGCCGAATAAGATAGGTTGAATCGTTCCTTGGCTGGGATTATCAAACTTTCTAGTGGATGTTGGTCCCTATGATCTGAAAACTCGCTGGTACAAATTTTGGCCCCCTACCTCACCCCTGCCGACAGATATCGACCGAAATGTTTTCAAAAGACGAGTTTGGCTTATACATTTTTATATTATGTAATTCTTTACAGAATTTTTTCAAACTTACAGCGATGATGTACCATACCAAGAGTCTTCCCTGGAATTTTTTTCGAAATTTTTTCAAATGTACCTTCATGGTGAAATACGATTTTTAAAATTTAAAAGCTCAATATCAATATCTTGTTACAGACCTGGAACATCGAAAAAAATGTACATTATGTAGAATACTCATATGCATAGCATATATTTTTTTCAGATTTTTTTCTTTATGGTGAGAGACCTTGACAAATGCAAAAAATCGTATTTTTTTCACTTAATTTCTCGCATAAAATAGACAATTTGCGTTCAAAAAATTTAATTTTCAAAACATAAACAATGCGACTTATTTTTATTAGAATAGTACATTTTCGTCTCTGTAAATATTTTTTTTGTACTGTTTGGTTTCTGGAAGCTTCATTTTTGTATTTTGATAAAGCTGAGGTTTAATAATACGGGGTTTTCAGTTCAAAAATCGTCCAAATCCGATCAAAATTCACAAAAAGCGGCAATTTCGTAAATAGGTGCTGTGGAGTATGTATTTCAATATTCTCGAACTTCCATAAAATTCGTAGATATTTTGCTCCTTTTATGAGAGAAGGAAGGGGTGCAAATTTTAATTTTTTTGACAATAACTTCTCAAATAACACGCTTACGAAAGAAATGTTGGGACCGAAGTTGTAGAGCACAAAAAAACAAATATTTTTAATTCTTTGACCTTTTTCTCCTAAGAAATTTTTTTATTGGAGAGGAGAGAAACTAGGACACTAATAAGTCATGTTTGAAAATTTCTCCAAGACGCAAATAATTTTCAAAAATTGGCAGAATTTACTTTTAAGAGTGGTTGTTTTGCACAGTACTTCTCACTGGGAAGCTCAATTCGAGTCCAAAGCTGAAAATTCTGTAAAAATCGTGTTTAGTGTGCACAAAAAAACCTTAAAATGGAGTTCATTAGATTTTTCGACTTTTCATTATAACCTAATTACGATCGTAGAAAGTTCCAACTTTTTCAGTAGAGACCTCATCTCCCCCCTTCCTTTTGAAAATAAGGGGTTGTTTTGGAATTTTTCTTATTTTACATAGTAGTGAAAAGTACTGCACCAAACAACCAATCATAAAATATAATTAGGCCGATTTTTGAAAATTAGGTAAGGTAAATTTTTGAAACATGACTTATTCCTGCATGCCCCAGCTCCACTCCCCTCTCATCTCAAAAAATTTTCCAGGAGAAAAATTCAAAGGAGTAAAAATGTTTGTTTTTTTTTTTTGGTGCTCTACAACTTTGATTTTAACATTTCTTTCGTAAGTACGTTATTTGAGAAGATATTGTCAAAAAAAAAAAATCAAAATTTGCACCCCCTCTTTTCCACTGACTCTCAAAAAATGGGCAAAATAAGTATGGATTTTAAGGAAGTTCGAGAATATTGAAATACATACTCTACACTACCTATTTACGAAATTTCCACTTTTTATGAATTTTTATCGGGTTTGGACGATTTTTGAACTGAAAAAACCGTACTATTAAACCTCAGCTTTATCAAAATACAAAAATGAAGCTTCCAGCAACCAAACACTAAAAAAAAATGTTTACAGAGGTGAAAATATACTATTCTAATGAAAATAAGTTGCATGGTGTATGTTTTGAGAGTTAAATTTTTTAAACGCAAATTGACTATTTTATACGCGAAATTTACGGTTTTTTGCATTTTTTAAGGTCTTTCAACATAGAAAAAAAAATCTGAAAAAAATATACGTTATGCATATGAGTATTCTACATAACGTATATTTTTTTCGTTGCTCCAGGTCTGTAACAATATATAGATATTGAGCTTTTAAATTTTAAAACTCGTATTTCACCATGAAGGTACATTCGAAAAAAATTCTATGGAAGACGCTTGGTACGGTCCATCAGTGCTGCAAGTTTGAAAAAATTCGGTAAAAAATTACAGAATACAAAAATTTAGCCCAAAATTTCTACCAGCGAGTTTTCAGATCATAGGGACCAACATCCACAAGAAAGTTTGAAAAAACAATCACTTAATATTAATCTGTGCCTCAAAAACCCTCGAGTTCGTATGAAATTTAACGTAGAATGAAAAAAAAAATCAACTTTGACCAAATCATGGTCAAACTGATGATTCGAATCTTGAAACTCGTAAGCGAAACCAAATTAAAATAATTCTGGGGCGTCGTGATTCCAAAAGTATGCGCTGGATGAAGAGGTAAAGATATTTGGATATTTCAATATAAAGCATAACGTGACATAAACTTCTTGTGGTAATTATGGTAGCTTCCTCCAAACGGTAGGCCTACATTGTCTAAAAGCTTACTTAAATAAATCTAACGAGCCTTGAACTTAAGGATGCCCCAAACAAAGAAATTATATGGCATTAGTACTCTATTTTCAATTTTTACAAGATATTGAGAAAGCTGTACCTTTCACCTCTAGAGTGTATCTATTTTTGATCGCAATGGCATTAACTAATAAATTAAATCTTTTCGGCTGATATTATGGGTTTCATCATTCAAACCATGAATTTAGCCATATTATGATCTAAACTGATACTCTTTTTTTCGTTCTTACTACAGCTAACTATTTTCAACCTTGTAAGAATTTGCCCATCTTTGAAATATCTGTGAATATTTTTTTATTTGTGTGGATTCGAATTTTCAAAATTGTAGTTTTTAGGCTAAAGTGAACAAATTTTCGTTGAGGTCTTAAAAAAATTCGAAATTTTTTCAAAATCCGATCACTTTGTAGTTTAATTATTTCTAAGGCTACTTTATGTAGTAAGGTAAGTAATACATTAACTGTAAGGTAAACCTATTTAGTAAATCATATAACATATACCAATCAAATTTTTATATTCACGCGTATTTCTCTTAATTTTTTTTAGCAATTCATGAATCAATTGCAGGTCGGTTTCTGATTTGATAATTTTACACCTACGTATACATCTAATAACATTTTTCAATATTTATACAAATTAGGCCTACTCAATAATAGAATCATCACTTGCACTCATGATTATATATTGTATTTATAGCGAATACCGAATTGGCGTACGAAGCAGTTAAAAAGCTGATGGATGCATTGCAATCAGTTAATGGAGATTATCGAACACAAGCAACGATAGACGCTTTTAAATCAAGTAAAATACCGAAACGAATTATTTAACCGTTCAATTTATCCACGTGAATGGGGCGTATTCGTGCTATTTATTTTTTATGTACTTTTTTTTATTTTTTAGATACAAGCGATCCTAGACAGCACGCTCCAGCAACTACGGAAGGTATGCACCCGCATTCATCTCAAGTCAGATGTATTGTGCTACACAAAATTGCTATAATCGATAGAAGCTTAATTCATAAATACGATCTAAGAAATCAAAATGATTCAAAGTTCTCGTATTAAATTTCAAAATACAATCTTACAGGAATGGATCGTTACGACAATTCTGTGACAAATGTTTTTACCGCATTGCATAATTTATTCCTACAAAATTCAACCTACTCAAATCCAACCAAAAAGAATGAAGTGACAAGTGAGTCGAAATATATGTATATAAAAAAAAAAACTAAAGATTAGAAACAATCAGCTTATGCGATGGGGTAAGAGATGAAGAAAAAATCAGTACCTTATTCGATTAGGCTAATTTTTAGATACTTACGTGTAGTTTAAATTGAAATACCCCATGCAACATTTTATCAATCCAGGTCTGTTAAGAAGGATTCGATAACATCCCAACGTTGGGTCAGTTTTTTATTGAAAACCAAAAAAAAACCAGTTTTTTAGTCGGCGAAACAAAAAACGATTTTCCAGACACCCCCCTTCACCACCCTCCTAAAGGTTATAAAGTTGAGAAATTATGTTTTTTTATTAATTTCTTATGAATGCTCAAAAACCAGGTTTTCATTTTACTCAAAAATTAGTACAATCATTTTAGCACAAAAATAGCTCTAACCTAATGAAAATTCATGAAAAGCGGAAATTTCGTACACAGTATGTATTTCATTTTCCAAGATCCATGCATATTTCGGAGGGCAAGGAGGTGCAAAGTTCGGTTTTTTGGCAATTACTCCCTAAATAACACACTTACGAAAGAGATTTTGAAACAAAAGCTGCAACGCATTAAAAAACAAACATTTCGACAGCTTAGACTTTTTTTCTCGAAGGTGTCGCGAGGAGTAGTTAAGGCGTTTAGAAAAGAATCATTTTTGAAATCTTCAATTGACACGAATAATTTTCATAGTTTTCCTTAATTCATTTGTAGTAGCACGAATAAATTACGATTATGCGAGTTAGGTATAAATTTCAGGGAGCCAAAAATAGAATAATCCTACTAGAAGGGTTTTTGTGCACTCGAAGTTCGATTTTGACAACAATTTGAGCGCTGGAATCGAATTGGGTTTCCGAAGGGGGGGAGGGGGGAGGTGTTGATTTATGAGGTCTAAAAATCCACTGTTTTATATTAATGAAAGTTTTAAGCTTTTGGATTCAAATTAAGCCACGAAACGGGGTGTTAATCTCTTACACCGATCCCTTCCTGAATTATCGCCTCCCAAATGTCAAAATTTAAACACACGATATCTCTGGAAGAGTTGAGTAAAAAATTTTGAAATTTTCACAGATTCTACATTTTACTGAGTACTATGAATGAGAATTTTTTTGAAAATTTTCGGTTCACATTTTCCTAATTTTTTTCATGTCGAAATTTTTGAAATCAATTTTAAAAAAATTTATTTTTTGTTTTCTTTGTTATGTGACCATCTATCATATATATATATTTTTTGGGAGTTCCGAAATTGAGTACAACATGCACAAAAAAAATCAAAACCAAAAAAAAAACACGTTTTTCACATTACTTTTTCATAATTAATAAGGAAGATATCCCAACTCAAAGTAAAATTTCGAGTCAAGCATGAATAAATTGAAAGTACGTGTTAAAAGAACTCCATTTCCAAAATTACAAGTTCTGAAGTGCATTTCTCGAATTTTGGCGTATTTTCCAAATTTCAAAATCAACCCATTGTCCAGTACGCAGTGAAAATTTAATCTGATCAACGAAAAAAGCTGAAATTTGGTATATACCCTACTTTCGACCTTTCAAATCGATTGAAAACTGTTTGGAGATGTTCCGTAGCCTTCAGGAAGTTTTGTACTTTTCCAGGCTGGAGAACCGTTCATGAAAATGGTATATGTGAACGTTTGAGTGTTTCTTAAATAAAAAATTTGGAATTTTTGGAATCTAACCCTCAAAAAAGTTTTGTACACCCCTAAAAAAAGAATAGTTAAAATTCCAAAAAAATTGAAAAATATTAACCCGCGTCTCGTCAGTGTTAAAGTTACGAACGAAACGCTACCATCCTGAAGCCCGAGCACAATATTAACCGCCGCGACACGTGGTGGAGTAGTTCTATGTTATCGGATATGGTTGAAAAATACTTCAATTCGTTGGAAACAACGATGGATACTGGTCGAAATACGAGGTATATAATGTAAAAAAATACAGAAATCTGTTTTTGAAAATTTTTTTCTCAACAAAAAATTTAAAAAATTTGAAGATGGAGTGAAACTATTCTCTGAAGCTTTGGAAAATCAAGGTAAAACTTTTTTTAGATTAATTCGAGCTCGTAGATTTTGAACACAAGTGTCAGATTTAGGGCAGTAATCTTAGTTCTCGAATTGTGTTGGCTAACTTTTTTTCTATGCTGCATCAAATTTTCACTACATACAGGACAATAAGATAATTTTGAAATTTTAAAAATTCGCCAAGATTCGAGAAATGCACTTCAGAATTTGAAATTTTGGAAATTGAGTTCTTTCAACACGTACTTTCAATTTATTCATGCATTGACTCGAAATTTTGCTTTGAGTTAAGATACTTCCTTATTAATCATGAAAAAGTAGTGTGAAAAACGTGTTTTTTTTGTTTTTGATTTTTTTGTGCATGTTGTACTCAATTTTGGAGCTCCCAAAAAATATGTATACGATAGATGACCACTGAACAAAGAAAACAAAAAAAATCCAAGCTATGAGTCCCTCAAAATTTTTTAAAAATTATTTCGAAAATTTCAGATGAAAAAAATTGGAAAAATGTAAACCGAAAATTTTCGAAAAATTCTCATTTATAGTATTCAGTAAAATGTAGAATCTGCGAAAATGTCAAAATTTTTTACTCAACTCTTCCAGAGATATCGCGTGTTGAAATTTTGACATTTGGGAGGCGATAATTCAGGAAGGGGTCGGTGTAGGAGGTCAAAAATTTGTTTGGGACGTTTTTAGACCATAAGTAACATTTTGGCTATATTTTGATGGGCGTTTTTGACGTCTTTTAACGCTCTTTATTGTTTCACCGAATCAATTTTTCAATTTTTTTAGCTCAACGCGCTTATCCCTTGAAAAAGTTGCAACTTCATGAAGGGTAGCCCTTCTAATAGAAAACGGAACGTTCCATCATTTTTCTTATTTCACATACTGGTAGGAAGTAGTATGCAAGAAAAATGCCACTAAAAGCGAATTAGACAAACATTTGAAAACTATTCATGTCAATTGGATATGAATTTTTTCTGGACTCTCTAGCTCCTCCTCATAACCTCCTGGGAAAAAAAGTCAAGGGAGTAAATATGTTTGTTTTTTAATGCTCTACAACTTCGGTTTTGCAATTATTTGGGGGAAGTAATTGTCAAAAAACCAAACTTCGCACCTCCTTGGCCACCAAAATGGGTGCAAAATATGTATGGATTTTAGGGAAATTCTACAATATTGAAATGCAAACTATAGACGAAATTTCCGCTTTCATGAATTTCAATCGGGTTCGAACCTGAAAAGCCTTTACTAAATAGAGGATCCTAAAAAAATTACCTATTAGCAAAATTGTACATAATACTTAATAAAACTGCTACTGGATAGTATATTCTCAAGTTTTTGACATTGGAAATCTTATTTTTAGCAACATTGCCTGAAATAAGTCCTCTATTCGAAGATAAGCGAGATTCAGCTTCTAAAATCCCACCTTTCTGGGAAGGGAGGAGGTAGACTGTGCTAAAGAAAATTGCTTTAATTTTCGCTTTCGTAAAAGAAAACGATCCTACCGAGGAAAGTCATGAAGGGGGTAAAATTCAGCATGGGGGCATTTCAACTCAAACTACACGTTTGTACAAAATACACAAAAATGGAGTAAATCGAAATTCTTGATTTCGTTTCACTCCATATACCTGCTTAGTTACTTATTATGTTCATTTGTACATTGTCGCCGAGTTTGTATGTTCTTTTTGAATTATTTTCATCTTTTTAATGTCTGTGGTTAATTTTATGCATCAAAATCAAGGCGCCATCGATACCTATTACACAAATTTCGATGTCGCGCGTAAGTATACTTTCTTTATAAAATTTTATAATGATAATTGTATTAAGATTTTCAAAAAATATGCTCATCTAAACTTTTGAGTAACGCATCATTATAATTTTTTTTTCATTTTATTGTACATAGATGATTTCGTACCTGGATATGGTAAGTTAAAAAACATTACTATTATTTTTGTTGATTTTCAAATAACTATTTGTTCAGATAAGCTTTACCTGAAACAAATTTTCTCCTTTGCAACATGAACATAGACATAGAAAAACAATCTGCAATACAGCGACAATTTTTAAATTTTTTTTTTCCTAAAATGTTGACAACACATTTGAATATTCAAACATAAATATTTGATGGAAAAAAAACATCCACACTTTCTTGTTCAAAATTGTTCAAAAAATTATCAACAAAAAAAATATAGACTATGCATAAAAGTAGAGGGTCCACTTCACATTCATTTCACATACTTCATGGACAAATACAAGTTTTGGTAAATAGCAAAGGTGTATGCATTTCAATTTTGAACTCATTTATACATTTTTTATTTTTCTTTAGCTAATTGTTATTTAATAGTGAACATAATTTCTTTTTATGTTAAAGCTTAATTCATGAATAATCAAATTATTATTTTTTTTTTATTACAAATTTATTAACCACAGATAAACTCAATGAAATGAAGAGTTAAATCGGGTATTAGCAATTTGGAGATGAATTAAAATTCATATAAGTAAATATAGACATATTTTTAGTAAAAAGTTAAACACGTTTGTGAAAAAGGTATATTATTATTAAGTAAGCATAGGCGTATTTATAAAATACTTCGGAGTATCTAATTTTAAGATGATTAAAAAAAAAAAATTCATTTACCTAATTATTGTATTTCTAATTTTTTCAAAGTTATTTTTCTGATATAGACACCAGAACCCCAAGATGTCCAACTGTTGGTCTCAAGAATAAGAAAAAACTAGTAAATAGTTAATCACAATTTATCCTGTAGAGGCGCTGATTACTACGTCCTCGTTATTATTTAGAGTACACGTCTCCATTAGGAGCAGCCCTTTCCTTAAACCCCATATAAACTTTGAGGTTTCAATAAATTCAAAAGCAGAAATTTCAGAGCGTGTCTCTGTGGGATTTAGTGAACAGCGCTTCCAACAGTTAAGTTGTAACAACTCTGTAGCAAAATTTTTCGAATTCTCCTTACTGGTGTAGCCTGCAAATGGACATCTTAAGTTTCTAGTGTTTATATTTCCTTTGTAATTATTACATACTTGAACGTATTAATTATATTTGTTTGCAAAGTACTGAGGTTGATTTTTTTTTCACCACTACTAACAATTTGAATGTGAAACAGAGAGACGTTTTCACACATGATTTTTTTATTGAAAATAAGCACTTGAATACACGAAAAAAATTATAGTACGTGGACGTGGTCTCGAAAAGGAGAACCAGTTTTGAAAATTATCTTAAATGGTCAAATATGCCACTTTTTGCGTGACTAGACTTTTGATTCTTCCAAAATCGGTTTGAAATTTCAAAATTTACGTAAGAAATGTAAAAATGTTTTTTTTTTTCTATTTTTTGAATTCTTTTGTACGAGTTCGGAAGCTGGCTGCCCTGTAACGCGAAACTTTTCAGTAATTTCAATTAGAATCCCCTTTTCTAAGCTTAAAACGTTTTTAGACCTATTATTGACATTGAGGTAATAGGCCATTTTGCTGCATTTTTCTGGAAAATAAAAAATGTAAATTTTTGCAATCTGCAACTTTTTACCCCCTCCCCCTTGGTGGTTAAAATTGCGGTATTTTTAAGCGGTGAAAATGACAAAAAAACGCATTTTTTTCGAAAGTGACCCCACTTCAAATGTAACAATTTTTGAATCTTTGAGATTTTTTTCAAAGGTCGACATCCTTCTTAAACGTTTAAACATGAATATTTCATACAAAAAAAAAAAACATTCATTTATACTTTCTCTCCCCTCACTTAGATAAATTTTGAAACATAAAGAAAACAGTAATAATAAAAAAATGTGTTGAACTGTGACATGCCAGCGAAAGCATTTTCTATCCGGCTGTCCTTTCTTTTTCACATATTCGATGTACATAAATCAACTTTGTTGAATGGCAAAAGCGTATTTATAATTGAATTTTTTTAGATATTTCTTTTTAGGTTAATTGCTCATTATTAAAATGTTATTTCAATACCAATTCATTAACCATAGCAAAACTGAATGGGATGCTAAGTAAGTTGATCGTTACGTAATTTGGAAAAAAATAAGAACTTACACGCTCACCTTTAATATATAAAACGCTGTACGCGTTTGTAAAGGTGGGTAATAAATTATTTATTAAATAAGCAAGAAGATGTATTTTTATCGACGTATCTAATTTGGGAGCTATTTTTAATAAGATTAAGATAATTTTAAGCAATACCAGTGTTACCAAGTTACCAATAAAGAATTAATTTATTCGACGAAGATGGGCTACCTATCTCACCACCTTTAAAAATTTGAAATTTGAATTTAGAGCTATCTAGAATGTTTTATCAAACTAAAATCAACAAATGAAAATTGGAGAGGATGCAGTGTAATTTCGCAATTGTTAATCGCATACTTCGATTCGATGCATCCGATGCTTTTTAGCATTGAGGATAGGAAGGGTTCAATGGGGTTAAAAATTCAAAACCCACAAAAAACACATCTAGGGGCCCTACTGAATGTACATACCTAATTTCAAGTTCATATCTCTATTTGGAGAAAAGTTATGCGAAGAACAAACTCAAAATACTCAAAAAATGAGAATACCAGACCAAAAAACCACATTTCCGGGGCTGTGAGGAGGTGCAATGTAGCGGAAAAGTCATGACCCTAAAAAAAGGCACATCTAGGGCACCTACTGAATGTGCATACAAAATTTCAACTTTCTAGTTCATTTTGGTGGGGAGACAGGGCAGGAATAGTCCTTTTTCAAGGTCAAGAAGGGGAAAGCCCCTATCTTCTCTCCTAAATGACCTAGGAGGGGTACGTTATACAACTTTGAATTTTTTATCGATTGACTCAAAAAGAAACAATTTTTGTTTTCTTGGCCCTTCAGCACCACCTTCTTCAAAATGGGGCAAAACTGAATTTTGACTCAAGGTCATCCCCACTCATATATACCTAATCCGCTACTAAACTGAGCCCATTGACCGAATTGAAGGAATTTTGGTCAGTATCGGGCAGAGGGGAAAAAATAAAGTAAAATAAAATAAGAATGAATATCTGACATGGCAAAAAATTGTCTTAATGGTCTTCTACGATCCCAAAACAAATTTTGTTGGTATTCCCCTTCCCCTTTCAACCACCGTTAGTTGATACACTATAATAGTCTGCTTTTCATTGACAATATGACGTACAAAATCAGGCTAAAAAAGAATCACGATGCTCAGCTGTTTCATTCTGATATTCCGAATGTAAAAGAGATATGCAAATCGTTCATTCATGGAATGAATAAAACATGTCCCCTGGGATTTTTTTTCTTCATTAGTGATAAGAGCACAGGTAGATATTGGAATGAATATCTGAAATTCCGAAAAGGTACATTTAAGGACAAACTCCAAAAATTAGAAAAACCGGTTAAAAACAACTTTTCCGGGCTTTGAGTGGGTACAATGAAGCTGAAAAGTTGAAATTTCCAAAAATAATATCCAGAACCTCTACTAAATCTACATACCGAATTTCAACCTCCTAGCTCAATTTGGAAGGGAAATATGCGCAAGACAGCCTTTTTTCAAGGTAAAACAGATGAAAACCCCTTCCATATCTCTCCTCCTAATTGACCTGAGAGGGTAATTTTTTGATTTGTTGTACAACTTTCAATTTCCTACAAATTGGTTTAAAAATGAACTATTTTTTCTATTTTAGCCCCTTAGCACCCCCTCCACCATATCAGGGCGTAACTGAATTTTGACCCAAGGTCATCCCCACTCAAAAATATGTAATCAGTCGCTAATCCAACCCTACTGCTCAAATCTGATCGATTTCGGTCGGTATTAGCTGAGTAAATGATTTTCACTTTCGAAAAAACGAATAAGAATTAAAGTTAATAAATATCTGGCATGGTCAAAAATAGTCTCAATGATCTTCTAGGATGCCAAATTGCATTTCATTGAAACTTCTCCCTCCGTACGCCGTGGGTCGAATAGTCTATAACAGCTTCGTTTTTACCGGCAATATGACACAGAAAATCAGGTTAAAAATTGTTAATTAATCGTAATTTTTGAAAATACAAAGTAAAGAACACTTAAGAAAAATATCATGAAAATAATTGCTTTGGTATGCAGAAAATTATCTTGATAAAAACACGTAGTCATCAAATCACTAGGAAATGGCTAGTATAAAGTATCCTAACAATGCTCATAACTGAATAACATACAGCTACAAGTCAGCTGGTCAGAAATGCTGTTGGATTCATTTATTTTAATGAAAATGTTATATTCATCAGTATTCGATGAAATTTTAACAATTTTTTTCTTCAAATTGGCCATTACTGGATTCGTAAGAGATGGCGAAAACAGGTACATGATTCGTTGCTGGAATTTTTTGAATAATATTTCACAGCATAGATTTGGCAACGGGGATATAGTTTATAGCTGAACTAAATAACGATTTTCAACGAAGACTGCAGATAATATTTCATTTATGTCAGAGCCACAAGTACTTAAACTTGAAAAAAATCAGTTGCGTCGTTTATTATTCGCCTGTTTCGTAGTTTTCTTCAGCACCCATCTACGCAATAGTATGCTGAAAAACATCTGTGTAAACTTCTACAGTATTTTGAATAAAACGTCTGGCCTGCTAGACCTTGATTTTTTTTTTCAAAATACAAGTACACAGGATCAGGCATAATGCAACGAGTATGTTACATAGGTACCTAGACTTATATGAATTTTATCTACGTAGTATAAGAATTTTATACCATTCGACAATTTAGATGTAGGAGGCGAATTTCTATAGAAATTTTACTATACAGTTTTCTGATTTCTCGTCATAATCGTATAATAGCGGCAGAGTATGTCCTATTAACGACCAGTACATAATTAAACCTTTTATCAAAACTCATCAAAATAATAACCAGTAATAATTTTTTTGTGGCTTGATCTTAGATAAATTTTTCTACAAAATTTATCCAGAAAAATAGCGATCAATCTAGCATATCAAAAAGTACTATAATTCACAAGTTGGTCACATTTGCGAATAATTAAGAGATATCCTTTGAAAATGAAAGGATTGATTGTCCACCCAACACCAAATCGAAAAGCACTGCATAATATCACGTGAAATTCATGTCACTTATGATTTTCATACCTGCATTTAAAAATGAATTCAACCTTGATATGAACAACTTGCTCGATACATCTCTACAAATAAATAAATATACAAATAAAAATTATTACCCATTTAGGACATACGGGAGAGCACTTTGAACTCGGTGTTTGGGGTGGTAACCCTCAGGGTTGCATTTATACGAAAAAAAAATATATATAAATTGAAGAAAAAAAATGTTAATCATTTTTAGACAAAAGTAGAAGAAAAAATTATAATTTTGAAGGTAAATGCGAGAAAAGCGAAACGATTGCTCACAAGACAAGGAATACGAGTGAGGGACTGTGGTAAAAAAATCAAGAGTGGGGATGAAGTGGCTTGCAAAGTATAACGATCTATGTATCAAAAAATTTGGTAGAAAATTTTCAATTTTTTCAGTTTTTTGTGAATAATTTTTGAAAAAGCTATTATGAGCTGCTCACTAAAAATGTTTAAAGTGAGTACCAGGACATTCCCATTCCCCTGAAGGTTACTTCCTGATGGAGAAAAAATACATATCAAATGTTATAAAATGAATAATCATGGATTTGGAAAAAAAAATTTTAACAAAAAAATATCACATTTTTATTCTCCGTTGGGAAGCAACATGCAGGATTTTGGTTCAGAACACGGAGGAGGGTGATGGGTTGCATTTCTACTCAGTACTCATTTTAAAGAATTTTAGTGTACAGCTCATAATAGCTTTTTCAGAAATCACCCTCATAAAACTAAAAAAAATGAAAATTTTAAGCTAAATTTTTTTGACCTTACATCGTTTTAGTTTGCAACCCATATCAGTGCCACTCTCGATTTTTTTGTACCACAGTCTATCACTCATTATCGTTGACTTGTGATGCAATCGTTAGGTTCATCTCGCAGTTACCTTCAAAATTAAATTTTTTTTCTATTTTCGTCCAAAAATTACTAGACATTTTTTTTCAATTCACATTTTTTTTCTCCGTGTTAATGCAACCGTTGGGATTGCCATCCCAACCACTCAGTTGAAGGGACTCTCTCTTTTGTTATTGAAAATTTTTAATGACGTGCTCATAATAGCTTTTCCAAAAGTTATTGACTAAATACTAAAAGAGTTATAAATTTTTAGCCACTTTTTTTTGTATTTATTTTGTCATATTTTACGAACCACTTCATCCCACCCTTGATATTTATACCACACATACTCGACAGTATATATGTACTGTGTTTTAAAGCAAACAGCGAATTTTTAGCATGATTAATTACTTTTCTACAAATTTTCAATGTGAGCGAAAAGTTTGGGTGAAGATGAAATTTTGGAAATAGCACATTTTAGCCTCTCCAATTATTGGGCATACTGACTATTACACAAGTAAGTCTCATAAGTTGACCTATATCATATCAAAATCTCAAGCAACAGCTGAAACGAGCTTTTATGCTGATACCAAAAATTATTGAACATCAGTTGTGAATTTTTTGCCATCTTAAGATAAATCCTCCATAACGTAGATATGGGCTTAAGTATAGGTACACGGTAAACCGAAATTTGCTTTTTTTGGAGATCTGTAACGTCAAAAGGTCACAATATTAGCGAAATGACCTCAAAATGATGTGATGAAAATTTCAGAATTCTAAATTAATTACGAGTGCTAATGAAAACGAGGCTATTACAGTCCATCAATCTATGGGGGGAGGGGAATTAAAAAATTCGTATTGGGGTCCACCAAGATCAACACGACCATTTTTGGCAATGGAAGATATTCGTTTTTCTTTATTTTTTTTCTGAAATTAAATGTCATTTGCTCAGTTCAATACCGACCAAACTCGATAAAATTTGGGAAATGTACTTAGATTGACGATGGATTTAACATTCTGCAGTGGGGATGATCTCCAGTCAAAATTCAGTTATGCCCAAATATGGGGGAGAGGGTGCTGAAGTACAAAAATCGCAAAAATGGTTCCTTTCAATCTACTTGATAGGCAATCTAAAGTTGTATAACTCATTCCAAAATCAACCTCCTGGGTCAATTAAAAAAGCCGTATATGAGAGGTTTTCCCCTTTTTGACCTCGAAGAAAGGCCGTTCCTTTCCTGTCAACCCTCCACATTAAGCCAGTAAGTTTAAATTTGGTATGCGGACTAGGTAGGAACCAACCATAGAGGTGCCTTTTGGGAGTTTCGACTATCTGAATTCATTACTCACGTGGTTTCTTTAATAGATTTCTTTTATTTTTTAAGTTTGTTTCCCGCACAACTCCCCTGTAAATTGAGCTAAGAAGTAGAAAGGGTATAGTCGGGTAAGGGGTGATTTTGTTCCCAACTCAGATTATTGATCTAATGCCTCCAGATGGTGTACCTTGATGTGAAAAAATTCTGGAAAAAATGTTTATTCCCCACATCCTTCCCTTCCGATGTTATGGTCATTTTATTGCATTATTTTCAATAATTTCTAATTTCAACGGAAGCAAATGAAATTTTCTGTTCTTTGACGCAAAGTTACGTGCGATAATTTTTTTTATCAATTTTGGTGCACTTCTTCTCGTGGTTTTAGCCATTTGAAATTTTCAACTGTAAAAAATACTGATAGCGAAGCTCGGCCACTTTTAAAAAAAATCCCATGAACGTGTTTTTTAACGTAAATTTACCTGAAGTATTCATTTTTGGCGAGCTCGATTGTGGAAGAGTCAAAAATAATCTCAAAAAATCGTACAAAAATGTTTAATTTTAGCCGATTTTTCAAATTTTGTTAATTTTTTTTTTGTTATAAAAAAATTGAAAAATCAATGAAAAAAGAACAGAATTTTGAAACTTTACGTAAAACAATAGCGAAAATGATATTTATCGGAGGATTTTGACCCGCTAATAACGAATCTGGCATTATTTTCTTCTTTAGACCATTTATTTCCATATAAAAATCACACCAAAATTTGAAAAATCTGCTAGAATAACAATTCTGTATCCAGTTGTTCACAAAAATTATCATCAATGCTTCAATGCCTTTATCTCGGCGAGAGGTGAATTAAAAATTCGGTATTGTATTTGGTACCGTCAGAAAATTTCATTCGCTTTCGTCTGAATTAAAAATTATTGAAAATAATGCAACAAAACGACCATAACTCCGAAAGGAAAGAGGGGTGGGGGTGGGGGTTAAAATTCTTTCTAGAATTTTTTTACATCAAGGTACACTATCTGGGGGCATCAGACTGAAAATCGTGGCTGGGGCCAAAATCATTCCGTACCCAGCTATAAAAATTGAAAGAATGCATCTCTAAAAAAGAATTTATCAAAGGGAACATATTTCATCTATTTTAGACACTCGAAAGAATTATTTTATTTTTTTGAATCATTTATACTGTATTTTTGAACGTTGGGGTGTTGCTGGGGATGAGAGCCGAGATCCTATGAGTACGTCGATATTTTACAATTATTTCTACTGGTGAATTGCACAAGAGAAAAATTCGATCAACGTGTGTTGCAACGTTGCCAATTTTTCTTGAATTATTAGGTTTTTTCAGGCGAATTTATTGTTTGTATTTGGCTAAGATTTTTCGTTCACATTTGGACTGACAAGTGACAATATAAAGGGTATTGTTTTTTTAACTTAATTTTTGCTAGGTTATTAAATTATTTGAAATATTTACTTACCAACGAATAGTTTGATAATTTTAAGCAAAATAATAGGCAATGGTAAAGAATCGAATGGGAAAAGAACCAATGTCTCAAAGGAAACGTAGCATTACTGTTGTTTAAATATACATACATACATACATACATACACATAGATAGAGGGGTATTAAACATTTACTTCGGATAAATTATCTTATGTAAAAATTCACCGCTTGATAAGAACCGTAGCTACACCAAATCAATTCTTATGCCTTAGGCAGTCCCGCAGTACGTTTGTAATAACGATACATTTCACAAGTCAAATTCGAAAACTTCTCATAAAATTTTTTAACATCCCAGCTAGGTACAAAACTACTCGAAAGAAAAATTACTATACCAAGTTGTTCGCATAAAACATATTTTTAAACATTTCTTGTTCGTCATGGATACCTCAAGAGTTACTACAATTGGCGTTTTTTTCCTGATTTTTGGTAAGTAAAATAAAATACATAAAATTAAGTATTTTTTCATCACCAAATTAAAAAAAAAATCGATGCTATATTTAAAATATTTTTTGAAAAAAAAATCAGAAGTTATTTTAATACAAAAAAAAAAATTTAATTCGCGCATTGAAACAGATTTTATAAAGTGAAAAATTCAGCAAATTACATTATTTTCCATCATTCTCATTCACGTGGTCCTTACTTATCGAAAATTATTTCTTATACTTGGCGTTAATTATCTGTAAGAATTTTGAAAAATACTTACCTATTTATTTCATCTATATGTATTTTTGTTTTATCATTTCAGCTATTCAAGATTCAGTAGCACGTAAGTATAGATTTGAACCTTTTAGATACCTGTAAAAATATAAGAATACAATTACCGGTAATGCCTAAAAAATAACAGCAAATACTTTTTAAAAATAATGATACAAATTTTTTGAAAATTTTCCTATTGATAATCATACCACCTCCTATAAAATTTTCACTTTCATCTTTGCTTATATATGGGAGGTAATTTACGCCCGAAGTACATACAACGAAACTGGAGTTGTTGAAAACATTAATTTTCAGGACGTTAAGAAATAGCTACAACTATTTTCTAACTATGTAGAAAAAAAATTAGATATTTAACGTATTCTTATTTATTTTTTTTTCAATTTACGTATTTATGACTATCGTTTTTCAATATAGTACGAGTAATGAATTCGAATCAAGTTCATACTGTTAAGAATGTTTCATTCATCATTCGAAACGTATAACATAACATTGCCATAGGAGGTGGGAGATCTTTATAGAAAAAAAACAGTGATTCATAATTAAAGATTTTACAAGATTCGAAAATTTACTAAATGAAAATAATATATCAATTTATATTCGGAACCCAGATTGTATAGGCACTTAAATAATTGAAAATATTCATTCAATTTTTTCCCCGTCCATATCCTTTTCGTAAAAATTTACACATAAATTTGAAAGATTTGAAAAAACTTGCATTTTTTGTACTCACTAGGACATTTAATTCAGAGCTAGATAATACCTGTACCTCTTCACTTTGATTTCCATTCGGCTAAATATTTCGAGTATGAGATTTTATATTACATTGTCCCCCTGAAAAGGCCCAAAATAACTTCGAAATTGACTAACGAGATCTTTTCGATACAGTATACAGGGTGTGCCTCTTCAATAGTACTTCCTTCATACCGCAAGTAGAGCAACTCAACTTGGACTCATGTAGAATATTTTGCATATCCTAATCATTACAGGGTCAGAGATATATGAATCTGAAATTTTTTTTTATTAAAACTTTGAGGTCATTTTTAAAAATTTCAAACTTGTTATACAAAAATACTGGAGAGGATTGAAAATTTCCTAATCAGGAGTGGGCGGGGTGGGGCTAAATAGGGATAAACAGTAGACACCACCAAAAGGACCATCTAAAACCTATACTAGATTCATGTAACAAATTTCAACTTTTTAGCCCAATTGAGAGGGGAGGGGGCGAAGGTGTACGAAAAACGCACTCAAAACATAAAACTGACAAAAAAACAACTTTTTCAGGGTTGTGAGTAAGTGCAATAAGGCTAAAAAGTTGACACCAGCAAAAAGCACATCTAGGACCACTACTAAATGTACATACCAAATTTCAACTGCTTAGCTCAATTCGAATGGGAGAAACAGTTCTTTTTCGAGGTCAAAAAGGGGGAACACCCTCATTTTTTCCCTCCTAATGGTCTTAAAAAGCTGATTTTTGGATATGTTATACAACTCTGGATTATCTAAAGATTGACTCAAAAAGTTACAATTTTTATGATTTTAGCCTCTTAGCACCACCTTTCCCAAAATTTAGACACAATTGAATTTTGATTCGTAATGGTCTTCTAAGACCCGAAAACGGATTATGCTGATATTCGCCCCTTACTCCTCTCATCAGCCATAGGCCAATAGACTGTAATATTTTTGCCCTCAACTTCTGAAAAAACTCTCGTGAGTATGCAATTAGAAAAATTTTCTTGAAGAAATAAAGTTCCATCTACCAATTGGCATGATTATATTTTCTCCAAGTTGTTAAGAAATTTTTGGGAAAAAATAACATCAGAAAATTTTGTACTATTTTTCAGGAAAAATTATTCCATGAATAAAATGTTTTTCAAAGGACGTAATAGTATTGGAAAATCTACTTGGTTTTGTGTATTTTCTGAGTTGTTTCAATATTTCAGCAAAAACAGCTTTTCGTAGAAATTTATACCTCTGCGGAATTTTTTTCTTTGAAAAAAGCAAAAAAAATGTAACTGAAATTGTTTTACCAAAATTCTAAACAACTTGGGGAAAATATAATCGTGCCAAGTGATGAACGATTCAGAACACTTCAAGATACATTTTTTAATTGGATACTTATAACAACTTTTTCGAAAGTATTTTTCGTAAAATTTTAATGTTTTTCTGACATTATTCGAGATTATTGACTTTCAGTTTTTTATTGGAAAAACTACACCATTTATACGTTAGACTTGGGTGCAAACCAGACATCTCTAGCATTTGTGAATAAAAAATTGGAAATTTTTGAAAATAACCTCACATTTTAAGTAAAAACAGATTTCACGTCCGTGTATCTTAGACCCTGTAATGCTTAGGATAGGCAAAATATTATACATGACTCTAACTTCAGTTGCTCTACTTGTGGTATGAAGGAAGTACTATTGAAGCGAAACACCCTGCATACTGTATCAAAAAATCTCGTTAGTCAACTTCGAAGTTGTTTTGCGCTCTTTGAAAGGGGAAGGGGAGAAGGAGCAGAATTCAAAACTCTAAAACAATGCCATGTTCAAAAAACAGGGATTTCGAAAATTATGGATTTTTTGCGGAATTACTAAAAACTTGATTCCAGCTACGCTTTGATCCGTTCAACTCACTTCTAACTTGATTATGAGTCGATTTGGTACATTTGTAATGCATGAATTACAGACAAATTTTAAACAGCCGAAGTCAGTGGTGTAACAATATGGTATAGGGGGAGAGGGGGAGAGATTTGCTGAAATTTTATTATTTTATTTTCAAAATTGAAAGATTTGTAGCCTGAGCGAAATGAGTGCGAAAATTTTGCAAAATTTTGAAGGTCAGGGGTCGGAAAATCAGTATTCTGACGTAAATCTAAGCTCTAAATATCACATTCGACATTTTCTTCGCGTATAATAATGAATTTTCGCGGGAAAAAATCGCTGTGTGAAGAACGAGGCGGTAGTTTCCCCTCCGCTCCCTCTCACCACACTTAATTTATTTAGTAGACTGACCTTGAACGTGCGAAGGGATACCATCGCAGTGAATACTTTCAGCACAGTGCAACGAATACCTCCCATTGGTCCCCCACCATAAAGAACGTTCGAGATCGTCGGACGTCATCCACCTAAATAAATTGCATAAACTATAGATGCTTCGAAGAATAGACGCAGAGAGAGAAAGACAGTAGAAGGGGGAGTAAAAATTTGAAAACAATACTACGCGTAAAAAAAATTGAATTTTTGAATCCCGCCATATTTTACGTAGAAATAATGAAGAAACATTACGTGGCAGCAATTCTCTCAATTTGTTTTAAACAATTCGTGAACATTTCGGAGCCTGGTGCATTGCACCAAGGGCATCCCAAGAAACCTAGACGGCTAAAAATTCGTCCGTTGTACATCACAGGCATACCAAATCGCTTCGTCTACATTTTTAACATTAGGACGTCACTGACGAGATTTAAAATTTTATCCATTAATTATTAAATAATTATTGAATTAAGCACATAGACCTATGTAAATTATATATTATATAACACACATATGTCATTACTCATCAAATCAATTTATTCAGCCAATGTTGATACTATATATGAAAAAATAAAAGATTTGTTGGATGCATTTCAAGGAGTTATCCAAGATCCTGATACAGCATTAGCAGTGCAAAATTTCAAAACAAGTAAGTAAATTCAATTTTTTCTTCATTTATACGAAGAAATTCGCCAAGGAAGCGTGCTCTTCAAATAAGTATGCAGTTGGATTAGCCCTGTTTTCAGATTTTGAAAATTACCATGAAACAATAAATATTAGGAGTCTGCGAAAAAATGTTTCAAGCTCAAAAACCACCCCGTACAACACCCATTACCACTCAATAACTATAGCGAAAAAAACACAGATTTCTAATGAAAAAATTGTTATATTTTTAAAATGAGCAGCAGTACACCCCCACTCCATGGTCTGAGCAGAAACCTTATAGAATGCTTCTTAATGGACAAAAAAAAAAAGTGAAATGTTGAAACAGTCTTTCCTAATAAGGGTTAAAAACAGCCCCCGACCCAAAATCGATCAAACCTAAACCAAAATGTTACTTATGGCCTAAAAACATCCCAAACAAATTTTTGACCCACCACACCCACCCCTTCCGGAATTATCGTCACCCAAATGTCGAAATTTCAACACACGATATCTCTGGAAGGGCAAGGTAAAAAATGTTGAAATTTTCACTGATTACATATCTTACTGAGTACTATCAATGAGAATATGTTGAAAATTTTCGGTTCACATTTTCCCAATTTTTCTAATATTGAAATTTTCAAAATAAATTTGAAAAAAATTTAGGGGGGACTCATGGCTGGAAATATTTTTATCGTCTTTGTTAGATGGACATCTATCACATATATTTTATTGAGATTTCAAAATTGAGTGCAGCATGCTTTAAAAAAATCAAAACCAAAAAAAAACCACGTTTTTCACTACTTTTTCATAATTAATAAGGCAAGTATACCAATTCAAAGTAAAATTTCGAGTCAATACATGAATAAATTGAAAGTACACATTAAAAGAACACCATTTCAAAAATTTCAAGTTTTGAAATCAATTTCTCGAACTTGGATTAATTTTTCGAATTATCTCCTCGTCGTGTAAATCATGAAAATTTGATCTGATCAACAAAAAAAGCTGAAATTTGGTACACACCCTACTTTCGACCCTTCAAATCGATTGAAAGCGGTTTCGAGACGTTTCGTGGCCTTCAGGAATTTTTAGACTTTTCCAGTGCTGGAGAACAGTTCATAAAAATGGTACATATGAACATTTGGGTGTTTCTTAAAATACAGAATTTGGAATTTTTGAAACCTCACCCACTAAAAAGTTGAATTTCCAGCCACATTTAAAAATTTTTTTTTTTTTTTTGAAAATTTCAACATGATTAAAAATTGGGAAAATGTGAACTGATAATTTAAAAAAAATTTTCATTCATAATACTGAGTAAGATATATAATCAGTGAAAATTTCAAAATTTTTTACCCTGCCCTACCAGAGATATCGTGTGTTGAAATGTCAACATTTTGGGGCGATAATTCTGGAAGGGGTGGGTGAGGGTGTGACGGGTTAAAATTTTTGTTTGGATGTTTTTAGATTTAGGTAAAATTTTGATTAATATTGGATCGGTTTTGAGTCGGGGGCCGTTTTTGACCCTTATTGGGTTTTTGCTTCAACCATGAAGTGGGAAGTGCTTTGCTACTCACTTTAAAGGTTTTTAATGAGGAGCTCATAATAGTTTTTTCGAACGTTGTCCACAAAAAACTGAAAAAATTGATAATATTAAAATAGATTTTTTTATACTTATATCGTTGCATTTCGCTAACCAATTCATCCACATTCCTAATTTTTTTTACCACAGTACTTCAATCGTATTCATTGCCTTTTAGCCCAATCGTTTTGTTTCTTTCACATGTACCTTCAAAATTAGAATTGTTTTTCTATTTTTGCCAAAAAATGATTAAAATATTATTCTCTTCAATTATTATATTTTTCTCCGCATAAATAGAACCTTCAAAGATCACGATCCCCACCACCACGTAGAAAGTGGTCTCCCATACATTCAGAACATTTTTAATAAAGTGCTCAGAATAACTTTTTCAAAAAAATATTAATCACAAAAAACTGAAACAGTTACAAATTTTTAGTCATGCTTTTTTGTGTTTATTTTGTCATATTTTACGAACCACTTTACCCTGCTCTTGATTTTTATACCACGCATACTCGTAAGTATAGAGTGTGTTTTAGAGTAAACAGCGATCCTTTATGATTATTAATATTTTTTCTATGAATTTTCAAAGTGAACGGCGGGTTTGGATGAAAATGAAATTTTGAAAATAGCATATCTCAGTCCCTTCGATTTTTTGGGTATGCTAACCATTATACACGTAAGTCGCATAAAATAACCTATCCCTTGTAGGAGGTCTGGTACAGTGAAAATTTTTTCAAACATTCTCAATCGAAGAGTGGGGTAGAAATGAGTAACAGAAAATTTTTAAAATCGACAACGGCTAAAACATTAATAGTTGCTAAATAACCACAAATTAGCGGGGTAAAAATTTCAGCCCCTTCAATTTAAAAACCGTTTGCAGCGAAAGCTAAAAGTTAAAAAAAAAAATAAAAACTGTAAAAAATTGCAAACAGAAAATTCGTTTTAAAAAATTTAGGTTAAAATAGGTTTAATAATGTTATTTTTACCCAGAATAATCAACAACGATGCATTTTCCTATCCACCATCTTTTGGAGAGGGACTAGAAAATAATGCAATTTTTTTTTCATTTTTTAAAATATTTCAATATATAGGTACTTTGGTAGGTTAGGTACTAATAATTAAAGAAAAATTCAAATGTTTCTGATACAGTTATTCTGGCTTATTTACATCATTTTCAGAAAATGTTTTTCTCGTTTCCTTTTTCCAGTGGTTCTTAATTATTTTCATTATGACTACTTTAACCGACAAACAAATTTCAAAAATTATACATCTATCCTCTAAAAAGTGGTATTTTGGAGTTACAACCTTTTTCACTTAAGGGGACGATTTGTTTTTTTTCCCTATGATGGTTAAGTAAGGTGAGGTAATACATTACATACGCGGTTCTTACAGTAAAAAATTTTTTTACACATTCCCAACAAATGTTTCGTGATATTTTTCAAAATCTGGGTGCAAAGCCAATTCACCTATCAAAACCGAAGGTAGGGTTAGAAAAATTATCATAAACTATACTTATTTGTTTTGCTTTTCGGTTACTATTTTAGCAACAGACAACAATAGAAGTTACGCAGCGGCAGATCAGACTAGTATGTAATTTGTCTTCTATACCGATACTTTCGTCTAACTTACATAAATAAGTATAGAATACACGTAATACATGTAAATTTCTCATTATAAAACTTTTGTTAGAGAAATAGGTACATGAAACGATAATTAAAAGTAGTCCATTAGCTCATGCACTTCATACATTCTTTATACTATCATATTCTCCCAAACGTAATCTGTGAAATGATATCATTCAAAATATTTACACTGATTCTAACATAAAATCGTTTAAAACTATTGTTCACAGCTATGGACAGATATTTTCAGAGTGTCACAAGTATTTTCAATGCATTCCACCAAAAGTTTATAGCAATTGGAACTTACAACAATGAAAACAAAAAGAATGAAATAAAAGGTAGATTGGAAAATCATGATTCAGTGTAGGTTCTAGATTGCCCAAACTTTATTACTCATTTAATGAATTTTTTTCTCGTTTTTTTTCAACTACTCGTACCACTACGTAAGGAGCCATTGACACGTATTTAGCTATATTTGCTAATGATTGTAAGTATACTCTTAATTTGTTAAAGAATGCATTTCGTTTTTAAACATATCCACTTTGATTGATTGTATATAATATACATTTTTAATTTACCCTGCAGTCAAGTTGACACCAGGATATGGTAAGTTAAAAAACATTAATTTCATTATACCTGATTATTTACATTTAAAGGGTACAGGGTAAGAATCAGGTAAGTAACTTTTTTCACATTCTGAGAGAATTGAATTTTAAAAAGCTTGATACGGTGTGAAAATGATTACAAAGATATTTTTGGAAATGTAAATACCACAATAGTCGCGTAATATATATTTGAGAATAATATATTGCGAGATGAAAAAAATATATATATTGAAAATTATCGTATTATAAGCTTAAAAATCAAAATAAAGTTAACGTGTTTCGGGGGAGGGGAAGAGCAAAGCAAATTGATGGTTTTTTTGCCCTGTACAGCGGATCTTCGAATACGATTTCATGGCGCGATACTAATAACCTCAAAAATTTGAGTATGTCGTGATGTTCTTTACTCAAAAGGGGACCTTCTCAACTATTCAGCTCTGATTTGAACGAAATTTAGCTAATTTGAAAGAGC
>FIZR01026137.1:0-14536 GCA_900060175.1 Ferrisia virgata
ATTCGGACACGGGGAATTCAGATCCGCGATCAGTTTTACCACAGCTCTCGTAGTTTACTTGCATCATTCAGTAGGCGATTTACAACTCTACCATATCACATTGCAGGGTTGCCATATCACTTTGATTCCATTTTCACCAAGGGCCTTCCATAATACAGCTGCAAGCAACCAGGTGCTTTGCGTTTCTTCATTGCAATACCGCCACACTTACTTCATCAAGTAGGATGTTTGGTGCATCTTCACATGTCACTTCAACTGTAAGAACCAGTTGGTTTACCTCTGGTGTTTTCTGTTTTGGTACAACTGCTCGCAGTATTTTTTCCAGCTGTTCAGGATTTATTTAGAATCCCACACCACTGTGCCATCATCTTTCTTGATTCCGCGAGTTCTGGGTTTAAAATCTCCAGCGATCTGACGTATTTTCTTGTATACTGCACTAGGATTGATTAGGTAAGCTTCTCTGTCTCTACAACAGCACTGCATAATGACTACGCCGACAGCAGCAGTAAGAAAATTGTGTTGCTTACGTCATCCAAGCTGATTGTATAATTTGTACAAATACGTGTGACGTAATCACATATGTACTTGATTTGTGTTGCGCAACATATGTTTAGTACCTATTAGTATTTACATCATCGTATTCAAAAAAACAGTTTGCGATCGAATATTTTTCTTATTATGGTTGAATTTATTCTGTATCAAGTTTGTGCCTTACCTCACAGCATCCACATGAATGTGAACTTACATTATAATTGTATTAAAATGAAATTCTGCATCTTTTTTATTGTATTCATCAAGTTGAAATTTGTAAAAAGCAGTGATGAGAATGAAATAATCATCAAAAATGCTAGTCAAGATGAAGGTAAGAATTTATCTACAAACAATTTCTACTGCGGCACTGTTCAATTACAAATAATTTCATATTATTCATAGGAGGCATTTAGGAGAAGGAGAATTTCTCTCATTGCTATTCAAAATTCTTTAGTACATAAAAATTTTTAAAAAAGTTCAAAGTTTTTAATAAAAATAAAGCATTGCTTTGCAATGTTTTTTTTTAATCCTCATGATTGTAATACATTACGAAAATCTGGCTAAAAAAGCATCGCAAATCGAAGCTTATTTTGACTTTTTTTTAATTTTCCCTTACTTCAGCAGCTCTCTTAATTATATCCTGCAATTTTAAGGATTGAGATACCGGAACACTAAGCTTTTTATACAACATATACATCACCAAAGAATGCCGTGTCCCAACTCACCTATCAGAAAAATTTTAGATTTCCTTCATTAAGAGGCAGTCCAGGGAGTCTTTTTTTATGAAAAAGAGGTAACTGGGTCTGTTTTCATTTCTAAGTACCAATCTCCATGCCTATTATTATAAAAATCCTGAGGGTATCACCTCTGAGCCTAGGCTCAGGCTCATCTCATGGACTTGTCCGAGTCCTTGTGCCAAATTTGAAATTTCTATTCAATTTTACAGAATCTCTTCATAGTTAAAAAAAAAACTTACCTCATTTTTGGTCTGATTTTCTGTCATATATCGTCAGTGAGGGAGGAGTATCAACGAAATCCGTTTTGAGGTTCTAGAAGACCATCAAGACCATTTTTGGCCACGTCAGATATTTAGTTTAATTTTTATAGTTTTTTTCACCGAAGACTATAATCATTTACTCTGCTTGATACTGATCAAAATAGCTCAAATTTGGTCAATCAGTTCAGTTTGGTGGCAGATTATATACGCATGGGTGGAGATGACCTTGGGGTCAAAATTCAGTTATGCTCCAATTGAAGGGAGCGGCTGCTGAGGGACTAGAAATGCAAAAATTATTTCTTCTATAACATATGTAAAAATCATTTTCCCAAGTCAATTAGAAAAGGGGATATGAGGGTTTGACCTCGAAAAAGGGCTGATCACTCCCTATCTCTCCTTCAAATTGAGCTAGGAAGCTGAAATTTGGTATGTACATTTAATGAGGCCTGTGGATGTGCCTTGTGAGGGGTCATGACATTTTAGCTCCATTGCACTCCTCACAGCCTTGAATATGTGGTTTTTTGGTCGATTTTTCTAATTCTTAATGTTTATTCCTCGCATAACTTCCCTCCAAATTGGGCCAAGAAGTTGAAATTAGGTATGTATAGTCAGTCAGGACCTTGGATGTGCCTTTTGGGGTTTCTGACTTTTTAGTCTCATTGAACCCTCCCTACCCTCAATACTAATTAATAAATTCCGTAAGTTGATACAATGTAATAGCCAGAGTTTCTACTGGCAAAGTAAATCGCTTACATCTTCCTTATACTCAACTCCATAAGTTAAACTATCCTGTTACATAGTCTATTTGTACATACCTATTAATAGTAAGAGAGTCAAACACTTCATCCGTTTCTCAACAAGATGACAATATCATATTAAAGGTGATCAAATTCCACCTTTGTTACTGATTAAAAAAGAAGATGGCTTTTATCTTCCAAGCAGCAACAGAAAAGACATTGAACCAGGTTTAACTGAAGAACTATACTGCACATGTCCAAACTATCCTTCAACATCAGAATACATCAGAGCGTCTTCAATTTTCAAATTACCTCCTCATCAAATAGGTATTTATGTTTGCAAACATGATTACAAACCTTATCATGAACGAATTGGCGAATGTGGAAATATCCAAGGGACACATTTATTTACATTTTCGTATAAGGTGATAAAAATAAAACTTAATCATATAATACCTTCAAAATGAAATACTCCATACCCATTTACTTCAACTACAGAGTTAATAAGTAGTACATTGGTCACTTTTAGTAAAATTTCATTTATTTATTAGATTACTTCAGGTGGCACAAACAAAACAATTAATGGTAAAGACAATAACATCATTGGATCAGTAAGTATAGATGTAAATGAGCATGGAACAAGATTTAACAATGATTCCATTTTTAGTATTTCATTATTATTCACCTTACCTCATCGTGTATTTATTTGAAACAGATCGAAGATTTTCATTTATTTGTGTATGGAACTTGTCTCATATCAAACGATGAATTCGATGAAGTGCTTTATGAAGCATACAATATAATTCCATATTCTTTGGAATTTGAGGCACCTAAGCCGATAGATTACGATTCTCCTGATTATTATAATACTCTACCTGAAGATGTAACATTACCATACCGAGTAAGTACTTACTAGTTGGAAGAAACCAAACATCTTTATTGCACTTAAAGCCTAAACCTTATTCAGCATCTTCTGAGATGATAATTTTGTGGATATGTAAACCATATGCGTACTTCAAAATGTCTCAAGTAATCGTATTTACTCATAATTTGCAAGGATGAATTTCGACAAACTCTGAAGAAATTCAAGAACACCGTAGATGATAAGCTAATACCTGTAAAAATGATTCCTGAGTTCAGCATTTCCACCAATTTCTCAAAAAAAGCCACTGATGATCCGATTAATTTTAAACCAATGTGGCTCAGTATAGCTACATATTGGCGCTCCATCAATCACTTTGTGATGGAAATTGGGAAAAAAGTAGGTTTTAAATATTATCCACATGCATGTGACAAACCTACTCAAATCAATGTTTAACATCACTTTTTAATTTTTAGCTTAATTCGGTTATATTTGTGGGTACCAATGGAATACTGTTAACGAAAAGCAAAGAACTGTTTATCTTAGAAAACACACCAGATAAATCTAAATTGCCAGTGCCCCTTTATTGGTGGATTTTAATTAAAAAAGTTAATCAAGTCAAAGGTATCGTAATTGGATTGATAAATTCACCCAAAGTGCGAGATAAAAACGTATCTATTCCAATTAAAAAACCATGCAAGAGATACGAATGCGAAAATTATGGTTGGAATGATATAATCGAAGAGACATTCCGATCGTATATTTTTTGTTGTCCTGTAACTAAAAAATTTAGTGAAGAAATACTACATCAGTCGATTGAACTGGACGTACTAAATTTAAACAAAGAAAAACAAAACGAATCGTATAAGATAAAGAATGATATTAAAGTTAGTTCTTTACTTGACGAACTCTTCAGTATAACAGAATTGTCGGCGATGCAAAGTAAATCACGAAGTTATTTTTACCCAATATTACCACGATTGAGTAAATCACTCCCATCATCGCCTGTCAGAGATCCAATTACAAAAAAAGAAGATATTCCCAATGGTATATTTAAAAGGTGGCTGTCTGAAAAAAATCATAGAAAACCAAATTACATTTCTGATCCATCAGAAAGTACTCAGTAATACTCGATTATAATATATTATATACCATTTAAATATTTGCACTAACGAATAAAATCTTCTATAGGAATTCAATGGAATTTAAATATATTATGTTCAAACAAGTAAATGCCAATTATAGTTGATTAGCAAATGGTTATAATCATTTGACTATGTATATATTTGAATTATTTTTCATCATTACTCCTTGAATGAATGTTATGTTGTACAGATGTTTTCTTATAAATATATCTTTTATATATCTCACGTTTACATTACTCACCTTGTTCAGGTAATTCATTTTTTAATAAGTTCACATTTATTACAGCAGTTGAAGTAAAATATCATGATGCAAAGCAATCTGCTTACTGAAAGTAGAGAATCCGTCTCTTTGAGGATAATAAGAGCTATCAGCATGTTTTATTAGAGTAACAATAGTTTTGCAAAAAATTTTTTTCCTACTATCAATCACAAAAATTATTTGAACAAAAAACTATCACATTATATATTTTATTCATACATGGTAGAATGTGGGTACAATTTTGAAAGTATAAAAGAATCAACAGAGTAAGTAATTTACAAATGTTTAATTTAGTGAATATGAGCAACCATACCTGAGACACTAAAGGCTGAAAACACAATGCAATATTCACTTGTGAATTGAGTTTGTTGTCAAAAATGTTCAATTTCAAGTAGAAGCTAGCTCTCTGCTGTACCTAAATTATAATATTCTGTTTCTATTTGAAGCTGAATAAAGAAACTTTACAGGAACTGAGTAATAAGGCTCGTTTTTTAGGTATCAAATATTACGAATTAAGGACAGATTTGATCAATGCTATTGTAAATAATATAGAAAAAGTACATAATTTTCATAATGGTTTGAGTAATGTAAATAAAGACAAAAATGTATATAATATGGATAATGATTTAAATATTCTAAATGACAATTCAATATTTAGTAGTACTGAAGTTTTAATAATCTGACTGGTCCAAAATCATATTGTAATACTGAAACAAACTCAACCATCCATTCAATGCAAAATCAACTTCAGCTGGGAAAAAATGTCTCCATAATTTTTTAAACAGATATCCTGACATGAGATTTCGAAAACTCCAACAAATCTCCATTGCACGAGCACAAAATTTCCCTCTTTATGTACCACAGTGTAAGCATAATTTATGGGGAAAATTTGGCCACAGGAATCGAATGGAGCAAACTACCATAGTAGACAAGCATGAAAAATACATGTCATTGTCATTAACCCTGAAAATGAAATTTCTGATGTGTCAACGCTTAAATTAAATGAAGCAACTGACAATGACGATTGCGACAACGGTGATATTGCTCTGGTTTTATGGCGGTTGGCGGAAGAATGTGCCGTGGATTCAAAATTCATTAACCGAATCGTCAGCGCTTATGTTACGGCGCAGGCCCGTTTGTATTTACACAGTTTCCTACAGCACCTAGGAAACCATGTACTTTACTGCGACACTGACTCTGTTATATATATATATCCATCGTAAAGGCGATCCAGAGATCGAAATGGGGTCGTACTTGGGCAAAATGGGTAATGAGTTGGATATGTATGGTCTTGGAAGCTACATTTCCGAATACATGTGCGGTGAGTAGTGCCTAGTGGTAGTACACCTGCATAATGTATGCGAGAATAAACAAAGACGGATGTTGTTGTTTTGTATGTTCACAGAAGGACCAAAAAACTGTTAAACATGCGAGAAAAAAACATGAGGAGCATGTCAAATGAGTACCTACTTAAAATAGATATTTAGGTAGGTACCTGTTGAGACAAAGCTTGCTGAGTGATCGCATGCCAGGATTTAATTGCATTTCATCAGGTTGCAGATCAACGTTCTCCTTCTCACAAAATTTTCAGCAAAATTCTTCTTTTTCGAAGTCTGTTTTCACATGAGAAGGGTAGCCAGATGCTGCTTGTTTTATTTTTAAAAATTTATCGATGTAACCTACAAATAAGCCGCCTTCTTTGGTCACTTTATCGTATTTGGTACTCTTGTATGACCATACTTCATAGATGTCTTGTAATTGGTACCCTAAGTCTGACGCGTCTCATTGTCTTTGTTGAAATTCTCCAATTTTGATATGGGAAATTTCGCGTAATATCCATCAACTTTGTACTTTCCAAATCGTCGGTCTAGTTCCAAAAGCACGTAACTCCATTTTTGATGAAAATTGGTAGAACTGTGAATGCTGCATGTCTCTGAACCTTAAAAACTGCTCGAAACGTCAATTTGATGAAAATATTTCAATTTCAAATTTTACTTGTAACTCCAGTGTTTACATTGTTTCTGCAAAAGAAAGATGAAATAAAAACGTGATCTGAGAGATGATTTTTTACGAGTGGTGTTTTAAATTATTTTTAAACCTCTTTAAATTTGTAAAAATGGATGAAGGCAGTTCATTAAACCCTTCTTACCACAAAGTTTGGGGGAATTTTATCAAAGAATGCTGTGTAGAAATTGAAGAAGTGGTTTCAATAGTTCCAGAATCTGGATCTGATGAACTCAACGTTACACCAGAGAATAATTTAGGAGATAATGAAGGTATTTTTGAAAAAATTTGATGTCTAGTTCAATTTTCAATCAGTTATGGAAAATAATGATCAGACTTCAACCCCTGACAATATTTTAGACGAAAATGATCCAACTTTTGTTCCTGACCTGACGCCACAATCTTCAACCACTGATTCCGATGATGACACAGCTGTGAGTCGTAAATCTAAAAGGCTACGAAAAAAACGTCGCGACGTTCGCCCAGAATTGTGGAGTAAAAATGCAAATTATTCAAACAGAGAGAAAAGAGAGTTACAGCGGATCGAAAAAAAATAAAGCCACTGGTTGGTAGCTTCACATCAGTTTATTTCTGTACCTAATTTTTATATTAATGCTCATCTATTTTTAAATCATAGGAGAATGGAAGTACGATATCAAGAAACCTTCAAAAACAATCGGACCTGCCTGTAATTGTTTCCAATCCAGGAAGGGAAAAGGTATGCACTGCAAAATGATCACTGAAAATGATCGGAACCGCATATTCGAACAATTCAAGCCATTATCATGGGATGAAAAGAAAATCTACGTTTGTAATCTGGTGAAGAGAATAATTACAAGGCGGCATCGAGGACGCAAGAACGAAAATACTTCACGGCGAGCGTTTTTGTTAACATATTCATTGACAGTTGGAGAAAAAAACTACAGAGTATGTAAAGTTACGGTTATAAATACGTTGAAGATCGGTGAGTGGACCGTCCATAAATGGAAAAAAGAGCAAAAGGATTCCATCTCACCGCCTCATGAAAAAAAGCAACGAGGTATAAAACATAAAAACGTTCAAGAACGAAGGTTGGAAATAAAAAACTTTTTACAAAATTTGGCGAAAGTTCCTTCGCATTATTGCCGCAGCTCATCAACAAAGCTGTACTTGGAACCAGTATTCGAATCAAAAACAGCTGTTTATAATTTTTACAAAAAAGAAAACAGTTCGATTTCGCCATTGAGTCAATTTGTATTCGATGAGATATTTCATGAATTAAATTTAGCTTTATTTCATCCCAAAAAGGATCTGTGTGACCTTTGTCACAAATTTGAAAAATGTCCGGGTACTGTGAGTGAAATCAAGTACAATATTCACCGGCAAAACATTCAGCAGGCTCGAAACGAAAAAGAAGGAGATAAAACTGGACCACATCGTGTTTTTACCATGGATGTACAAGCAGTGTTATCGGCGCCAAAGAATAATAGCAGTGCCTTATATTATCACACAAAGTTATCCGTTCATAACTACACCATATTCGAATTGAAAACTAAAAAAGTCGTATGTTATCTGTGGAATGAAACGGATGGTGGTTTGGCAGCGTCTGTTTTTGCATCAATGATGTATCACCACCTCCTACAGATCGTGACCAAAGGTGAAACTGTAATTTTGTATTCGGATGGATGCGCAAGCCAGAATCGCAATTCAGTTCTTTCAAACACCCTCTTGAACTTGGCAATGGAACGCCGGATTACTATCGAGCAAAAATTTCTGATCATAGGGCATACGCAAATGGAGGTTGACTCTGTTCACTCTCGTATTGGCGCAGAAGTTCGCAGCAACGATATTAACCTCCCCTCCGATTATGTTCCGCTAATCCAAAAGGTCAGACAGAAGAATCCGTATGAGGTACGTCCTATAAATTACACATTCTTCAAAAATTTCGAGGTAGTGCCTTACTTTTTGAGTATCAGACCAGGACGATCCACTGGAGATAACGTCGTCACTGATTTAAGAGCGTTGAAATACTTCCCAAATGGTGAAATTTACTACAAACTCGATTTCGGCGATCAATGGAGATTACTTCCAAGTCGGAGGAACATGAACGTTGGATTTATTCCATTTCAACAGCATCCTGCTCTATATACCCCCAAAAATTGAGGATTTCATCTGAGAAATTTAAGCATCTCCAGGCCATAAAGAGCAGCATCCCCGAAGATTGCCACCCGTTTTACGATTCTTTATTACATTAGTTGTAATTTTAATTAATTTTGTGAATCTTTTTATTGTTTTATGACGAAAATAAATCAACATTGGATATAACTCGTAACTCCAATTATATGCATTTTTAGAAGCAAAACCTCGTAACTCCTATCATTTATTTGGGAGAAGGGGAAAATTCGATTTTTGTTGGTAACACTGTTTCTAAGAGCATGAAAAAATGAATACAATTTTCCCGGCAGAGTCACACAGTTGCAGTTACTGATGAAACAGTTTTTTCACTCTCCTGAAAAATTCACTAAATCGGAGATACGTGCTTTTGGAACTAGACCGACGAAATTCTTTGTCCATTCCACAGTACGTCGACTGTAGTTTTACGCCTTATTTCTGTTCCAAATACAGTAAATACCGAAGCTTCATCTTCAACTGGTTGTCCCTCATGAGGTATGTTTTAAAATCCATTAGCCCTATCGTATCTGCTGGCAAAAATTATTCACGATAGCTTATCATGCATGCAGATGCTACAGTTGAGGGAGGGGGTGATTTTCCCGAGGGCCCTTGACAGGCCCCTCGTGGACTTGGCAGGCCCCCAATAGTTGAAAAAAATTGTCTCCGCGGTAAAGATTTTCAGCTGTCAAACAAAACATTTGGCTACGAAGTTCGTGTAGATTCATATCTGTAAATAAATGCGTCTGTATAGGTATATCGCTGATATGATTCCAAGAAAACGATTGGGCATACTGAAAGCAGTGTTTTATCATTTTCCACACCCATCCCATCAGACTCATGTCTCACAATACCCTCGTCTTAAATTGTGCAATGATTGGCTCTTGCATTGTTGCATAAGAGCAGGTGTTTCAATGAAAAACAACTATTTCGATATAGAAGATAAACCATATTGCCTGATGACTACATGGAAAATTAGAAGATGGACATGATTTGGATTTAAATAAATTAATCGAAGATATCAACCCTAGAATATTGATGGTGGTAAACAATGTTTCTTTTTCAAATTTAAATACAATGTGCAAGTGGTATGATGAAATCGCAGAACGAAGTGCCATAACATATAAATTTTAAACTAAAATGGATAAATAAAAAGTTGCAAAAAGAATTTATTTTTCATTATTTTAGTTTTCAAGTTACTCTACCCTATTACAACAGAAGTAAAACAAATTTAAAACCAATTCACACCTCGTTTTGGTTTAACATACCGAATAGGTTCTCCATTAATTTTAAGATTATTTGAAATAACTTCTACCTTATCAGTAGGTTTTACATTTTTTACTTTTTCATCATTTATGAATAACTCTCCGTTTCTACAGTCAGAGAACACATTAACGCAGCCTATCATAACTACCTTTGGACATCCTGTGCGAGAGACAGGTTCGGATTTGGAAACTGCTTTCTTTGTAATATTAGAATTACTTGATTTTGGTTTAGGTGGAATGAAACGGACAAATATATTGTTGATTCGTAATTTATTCGAAACTACCACAATACGATCAGAAGGTTTCGCATTCTCCACTACTTCGCCATTAATGTACAATTTACCGCCCACGCAGGTCCAATTAACACCATTACAGTTTATGACAGCAGATACACTCGGGCAGTTATCGAAGGAATCATTATCATCATCGTTAGAATTGGAATCAGAATCGGAGTCGGAATCGGAGTCAGAATCAGAATCAGAATCAAAAATATGACGATGAGACGATTTGGCAAAAAAATTACGACGTTCAGATTGAAGACGAGATTCTAATCCCTGCAAAATATTGGAAATTTTCAGCAAATAGATTGGCAGAGAAACGCTTATGAGTAAATAATTTTGAAAATCTATTGATTATTAAACGGTCAAAAAAACTTACTTGGATCAGGACGATGGAAAGTATAAACGCGAATAAAATTTTCATTTTACGTTTTCACAACAGACTTTTGCAAAAGAATTGGGGAAAAAAGTTCGTTTGATGAGTTTTATAGAAAAACTTTTCCCTAGTGGTACATAAGAATGTGTTTCAACACTTGCCCTTGATTATTACAAGCGAGAACAAAGAGCGATCATTAATTTTTTTTTTCAATGTATCACATAGTCGAACTACCTACCTAATTATTCATTAAACTACTATTTGCCATATCTCTAGCATTCGCGGAATTGTCATGTTTTCACACGTGTACTTACATCCATTACAAGTTCAATATCGTTTAAAATCCAAGGTGAACGAATACGATGAGTGGTGATGGATCAAACCAAGGGTGTGAGGGTAATAGTTTTAGGATTAAAAAGTTTTCCCCTGAATCCTTCCATACAAATTTACAGACGTTTTATATGAAGTGGCCCAAACTGCTGGGACACTTCTAAAGTAAAACCATCCTGAAAAGATTTTTGACCCCTGATAACCTCCCCTCCCCTTCAAATTCTAATGTATTATTGTCATTACATCAAAATGATTTCGAAATATTATTATCATACTTTTCCTACATAAAATGATTCAGCGAACACCAATCAATAAAAAAGTATATATGCAAAAATCTCAATTTTCTCAGCTTCTAACCAGACCTTTCCAAGAAAACACTGTTCTTATTTTCAACCTATCAAGTTCCCTTGATCGAAAGAATTAATACCTCGGCTCTGTACAAACCTAATAATAAATCACTCAAATTTGATCAGTAGATGTACGAAGTTTGAACAACGTAGGGTTTAAACTTTGAGAGAGAGAAAGTAATGAAATTTTTACTCTACCTTACAATAGAGAATTGAAAGATAGATAACACATTCAAAAATCAATTCCTTAAAATAAATAAAACCTCAGCAATTTATCTTCTTCCTACCTTTTCTACCTTCGCATAAACTTGAAAGATGAGCAAATGAAGAGAAAGCTCAGATTGTACATTTCCTAGGGTCTAGAATTCAAATCCCAAAGCACATTTTTACAGACCTTATTCGACTTTGGTTTATCAGTAAAGATTGCCCTAATTGACCTAAATCGTTCAAGGTATTAATGATGTTTGTTGGGAAACAGGTGATGAGGGGGGGAGACTTTTCATCTTCGCATCTTCTTTTCAAATGATCTTGAAAAGTGATATTTTCCCATAATTCTTCACTGTACAAGCCACCCTAAAACATGTCTATGCTAAAAATTTTTTAGCCTTATTTCTCAGTTATTTTTTTTTAACAATAACCCGACAACTACTGACTGTCAACTTACCGCAGATGCGAAAAAGATCAAAAAAATCGATTTTAGGGTCTAAGAAGCCTATTCAGACCATTTAAGGGCAAGTCAAATATTTATTTTTCATATTTTAATTTACCCTCCCAAATCTATCCCACACTAAAATCATTTACTTGGCTCGATATCGATCAAAATTGCTCAAAATTTGACCCATAGGTTTACAATGAAATCAGGTTAGATATACATTAATGAGGATGACCTCAGGTCAAAATTCAGTCACATTCAAAATTTGGGAGAGGTGGTGTGGAGAATTAAAATTGCGCAAAATCTTCCTTCCTAAACTAGGCAATAAAGAATCAAAAGTTGTGTAACTTCCACATTGGATTGGAGAGCTGACATTTGCCATGTAAATTTAAATAGTGCTTTCAATTTACATTTTGAACATTTCCACCCTTAAGCCCCATTACACATCTTACTATTATTCGAGTCGAATTTTATTGAAAAATCATGGCAAAGAGATAATATTTTTCAATCTTTCGATTTATTCGCAATGGAAATTAAAACTATTGTGAATTTTTTTTTTTGCCGAGGGAAAATACATACATTGTAAAGTGTACCCTGTACAGTAATAGTTAGCTGCCTGCAGGTTTGGTCAGTTAATCTCTGTCACGTTCATTTATTTCATTTCCAAAACATCAAAACTCTTGACGATCTTGAAAATTTAGGTTGAATACTGTCATATGTAGTTTAATGAATAATTAGATGCCATCAACAGTGACATCAATTGAAAAAAAAATATATAGCGATAATTTGTCACTTTAGTTGTTACAATGCAATCAAGTGCAGATGTTTGAACAAATTTCAAATTCATTACTGTGAGAGAATTTTTCTTTAAAACTCGTCGGATGGATTTCCTTCTCTCAGTTTTTTCGTGTAATTTCTTGGCGAAAACTAGTAAAATGAATATTGTGTCAGCGCTCGTTCTCTTTATCGTCCTGATAAAAGTAAGTTTTTTGATTCAATATAATAAACATTTTTTTTTTTCAAGAAATAGGTATACCGATATCATAATTATTGCTTCATTGATCAATTTGGTGTATTTTTCTACCACCACAGGGATTAGAATCCGGTCGTATTACCAGACGTCGTATTTCCTTCAATAAACCACTCGTGTCGCTTCCGAAAAATAATGAAAATTTATCGCTAGGCTGTCCACAACTATCAGTCGTAATAGGCGATGGCATTATCTCTAACTGTGTGGATGGTAAATTGTACATCAATGGAGAGCTGGTAGAGAATGCCAAACCCTCTGATCGCATCGAAGTCATTTCCAATGAGTTGCGAATCAATGGCAAATTTATCCGTAATATTGCAGCCAAATCTAAAACTACAGCAAATGATCCCCTGATCAAGAAAAATGGATCTTTCATCAAACCTATAATCAAACCCAAACTGTCGTTTGAAACAGGGTGTCCTAATGTAAACATGCTAAACTGCGTAAATGTATTTCAGGTATGCAAAAACGGCCAATTATACTTGAATGATGAAAAAATAGATGTTAATCCGACCGATAAAATAGAAGTTATTTCGAATAATCTTAAAATTAATGGTAACGTTATTCGTTATATTAAACCAAAAGAAAGTGTCAATTGGTTTTAACTTTTTTGCACGTGATTCGAATATTATTTGTATGTAATGGACAACTGAATTAAAATAAAAGTTGCTATGCTTTGATGATTGCTGAAGTTTCAATATTTTTATCTTTTTATTGCATTTAAAACATATTGCAGTAAACATTTCCATCAATTTGAATGACAGGTGGGCGGGGTGGGAGGCGTCATATTATTTTCTTTCGACGAACTGAATACAGCTTTTGAAGAATAAGTCAAAAGAAAGGTCAATGTTAATTTAAAGTTTTGTCAAAATTTCAACAACAGTTCAATTTTTTAGTGTTTTTGTAAAACATTATAAAACATTCATCCACGCTAAGCTGAATGATCTTTCTCAACACTTGAAAAATATTGCCAAAATGCAAGTAAAATAATAATTGAAACTCGAAAGCCAAAAAAATATTTTCACTGCTGAAAATCATTTGGATTTGGAAAATGAAATGTTGAAATTTTTAACAAAAATATGAATGAAACGTGCTCGGACATAGACCATACATAACTCCGACTCAAGCATGTAAATTTAATTACTTCAAGTTAGTAATGACCTTTCTATAGGACTGGTTAATAGAAATGATATTCCATTTGAAATGATCTATCTACAGACTTCAAATAAACCAGGGCATATTCCACTTGCACGATTGCCTATTGTGTGTTTGCGAAATGTACTGTGTGAAGTTATTTATGCATGAAAATGTTTCAAAATTTAAATTAATGTTTTTTAAGATATATTACATGAGTTGATACAATTTTTAGAAATTGACCAAAATTATTGAAAAAGCAGTACTTCTTTCAAAATCATTTTTTAAAATCAATATGATAATTACATCAAAATATATACGTACGATTTCAGATACAGGTTTGAACACTTCAAATTTCAATTCAGTCAATTTATTCATTCACTAATTGAGGAGGTGGATTGCAAAACGCAACATCTGCATTTTTCTCGTTTTCGAGTTAGC
>FIZR01026145.1:0-17036 GCA_900060175.1 Ferrisia virgata
TTTTGAGGTGTCTACCAACCAGTTTTTCAGGGTACCAAGTGAAAAAAAACAATCGATACAGACACTACGCTTAATTCAATTGATGATCGGGGCTAGCAAGGTGCAATTTCAAATAGAAACGCGCATTATGTTGACAACATCGCAAATAGGTATCGGCTATATCGTGATAAGCACGGCGGCGTATAACGGCTCCAGAGCTCATTGCGGCGCGTAATTATTGATATTTATCGCATTTCTGCAACAGGCGTTGTCGTTTCACGTGAGTGTAGTAGCGCCCGCGGTAACCACGTCAGTTAAATGTCGACTTTAATACGGTTTTACTTTCCGCTTTAGCTTAAAGCTTCATCTGTTTCGCAGCATCTTCGCTAGCCAGGTATTTAATTAAACGCTTACAAACCGGAATTTAACGTGTCGCCGAGGAAGAAATGAGGGGGAAGAAAAAAAGGTCGAGTAAAATTTCCAGCGAATTGTACTCGCACTGTACTTTTTATCGTCCATATCGCGAATGGAAATGATATAAAATCGTACCTATACTTATGGAATCTGGATAGGTAAGCTATAGGTAACCTAAGTATGCAATGCGGCATTTACTTACTTTACTGCTCGTTCGTTGTAAACAAGCTAATAATTATTATTAGGTTAGAAGAGTACGGTCAGTACGTACGTAAATGTGCCTAACTGCCTTACGTACCTTAGAAAATAACGGCAAATAAACGTTATGCGACGACGGACGCGAGTAATACTCCAGCTAGGTACAATTCTGCTCGTGTATGTGTAATCGGATTTTACATTATCATATACATATAGTAAATGTAGTATATAACGCAGCTATTACTTGATGAATTAACGTGTTCAATGAAGCTACGATAATTGCCTCCTTTTTTTTTTTTTTTTTTTTTCATCGACGAGAAAAATAAAAAATTAATTAAAGGTTGTTGTTAATTGGTGTAAATATTCTGGTTTAACTTCTTGGATTACGGCCAAAGGGTCATTTATTCCATAATCCGATAATGATAATTAAATGAAGGGGGAAAATGCCGCAATACCGATGATATCTGCAAATACGTATACCTTACATATAAGTACCACGCGCAGATCCGCTTGTAAAATGGTTATTTTGCATCGTTCAGATAAAGGCTTCCTGGACAGATCGTCGAGTGTAATATGTTCCAATTTTTTTTTTTTTTTTTTTTTTTTATGAGTTGGTAGCTTGGTACCTATGTTACTCGTTAATGTCTCAATGATTCGTTCATAAAATGAAATGTACCTACGAGTACCTATATATACCTAACTTAATCGTAAATTTCTACCAAGATTGAATTATACGTTTTGCATAAGCTTTCTCGATGAATAAATTAGGAAAAAAAGCATCGCTTCCGGCCTGATTTTCGTGGGATATAATAATTGTGAGAATTGAAAAACGATGCTTTTTTTCCTAATCAGTATTGAAGGGTAGGAAGGGTTCAATGGAGCTAAACAGTCCAAAATACACGAAACGGCACATTCAGGGTTCCTACTAAAATTTACGTACCAAATTTCAACTTCCCAACTCAAAATGGAGGGGACTTATGCGGGAAAAAACTTGAATAAAAGAAGAAAAACCGACGAAAAAAACACATTTTTGAGGCTGCGAGAGGGTGCAATGAGGGGCTCATAAGTCAATACGTCCAAAAGACGCATCTAAGGATCCTACTAAACCTACATACCCAATTCCTAATGTAAACTTCGTACGTAGCTCAATTTGTAGGAGAGTTATGCGGAAAACAAACTCAAAAATTCAGAAAATAATGAAGCTGAAATGTTGGAATCCCCCCCCTTAAGGGGCACATCTGGTTCCCCTACTAAATCTACATACCAAATTTCAAATTCCTCGCTTAATTTGGTGGGGAGATAAGGGAGGAGCTGTGTTTCAAGGTCAAAAATGGGGGAAACCCCTCATAACTCCCTTTCTAATTGACCTGGGAGGTTGAATTTTAAAATATGTTACACAACTTTGGATCCGCTATCGATTGGCTTGAAAAGAAATCATTTGTGCGTTTTTGGTTCATTAGTACCCCCTCCCCCCAAATTTGGGCACATTTGAATTTTGACCCAAGGTCATCCCTACTCAAATATATCTAATCCGCCGCCGAAATGAGCCGATTTACCAAAATGGAGTGATTTTAGTCGGTATTGAACAGAGTAAATGAATTTAGTATTCGGAGGGGAAAAACAGGCCAAAAAACCATATTTTAGGTGCTCTGAGGGGGGGTGGGCAATGGAGCTGGAATGTCGAAACCTCCAAAAGGCACGTGTAGAGCCTCTACTAAATCTACATACCATATTTCAACTTCCCAGCCTAATTTGATGAGGAGATAGTGGGTCAGCTGTTTTTCAAGGTAAAAAAAGGGGGAAGCCCCTCATATCTCCCTTTCTACTTGACCTGGGAGGTTGATTTTAGAATATGTTACACAACTTTGGATCCGCTATCAATTGGCTTGAAAAGAAATCATTTTTGCGTTTTTTGTTCATTAGCACCCCCCCCCCCAATTTGGGCACTTTTGAATTTTGACCCAAGGTCATCCCTAATCAAATATATCTAATCCGCCGCCGAAATGAGCCGATTTACCGAAGTGGGGCGATTTTGGTCCGTATCGAGCCAGGTAAATGATTTTAGTCTTTGGGGGAAAAGATAAACAAAAATAAATATCTGAAACGGCCAAAAATGGTGGTAATGGTCTTCTAGGACCCCAAAACGGGTTTTGTTCATACCCTCCTCCCCCTCTTATGTACTGTAGGTCGATACATTGTAATAAACTGGTTTTCATTGGCAATATGACATGGAAAATCAATATAAAAAATAAGCATATGCTGAACGTTTAGTCACATCTGTTATTATGATCTGATTTAGACAATGTTCCTAATTCCTCCTCCACTTTCTCGAAAAATGATTTCTAGTATCTATTAGCTTCTTTTGAAAATCTATAGCACTTATTTTGTCTTGATAAAAATTGAGAGCTTTAATTTTTTAATTTTTTGACTTTTTTTCAACTTTTTTAAATTAAATTTTTAATGTTTTTGTAATTTTTGTAATTTTTTTCGTTTTTTTCTTTTTTTCTTTTTTTAATAATTTTTAATTCAACATTTTTCATTTTTCAATTTTTTAAGTTTTTGACACAAAACTTTCAATTCAAAAATAAAAAATGTCACAAGTTTAGAAATGACCCCAGCTCTAAGGCATATCCACTTTAGTTCATTTTTTATTTTTTCACAGTTTTTAATATTTTTATTCATAAATTTTTCCAATTTTTTTAATTTACAAATTTCTTTTTCAATTCATTTTATTTTTTTATTTTTTGACATTTTTTCTGCTTTTTTAAATCCAATTTTTAATGTTTTTTTCTTTTTTTGATAATTTTTAATTTAACATTTTTCATTTTTCAAATTTTTGAGTTTTTGATAAAAAACTTCAAATCAAAAATAAAAAATGTCACATTTTTAGAAAATGACCCCCAGCCTTGGTGAAAAAAACATACCAGTGTCACCTATTGGCTGCGTTCTGACAATCAAAATTTCAGCCCCTAAGATCCGTTTGGGGGTGAGTTATGAGAGGCGGAATATTAAAAAATTGACGAGTAACTTTGCGAAAGTAATGAAAAAGTGAAATAACTCGAATTCATACAGCACTTAGGAGCTAATTTTTTCAAAACGTACCACACTCGATATGGGCCATGCAGGGGTGGGATAGTCGCTCAGATCCACGTGTAACACCGCAGTGGGGTATTTTTGACCCACACTTTTTCTATTTTTTTAGTTGTATTTTACGAGTAGATAGTTTTCATTAATTTCCCACTATTATTTGTCAATATTTTGGTATTCCACCCCCCCCCCCATAACTCTCCCCCAAATGGCTCTTAGAGGTTGAAATTTTGGTTGTAGGGATAATTTTGAATGCTGTACACAGCGATAAACATTTTTTTTCATTCAGCGTGTAACACTTGGGATACTTCTCTTGTGAGTTATTTTTCAATGAAATTCGAGCTTACATTGGTGAAAATTATTAGTTCAAATTTTGACTTTTTTTTTTCTTAGATAGACCATCTATTGAGAAGGTTTTAACATGTGTTCAACGTTATTTAGAGTGAGCACAATTTAAGAAAATATTTATAATTTTTACAAAAACAAAAAAAAAACATGTAGAGTGATGAAAAGTTAATGTGGAACACGAATTAACGGATTTTAATTACGAATAAAATTAAAAATTTGAAGCCCCTTCTCTCGTCCTTGAAATATGCTATGCATTTACAGGTAGGTACATGACCGTAGGTAAAAGATAACTTATATATAAGGTACACCAACCTCAGCTAAATCCTCTCAACCGTTACACATCCAATTTAATAAACAAGGATCGTATCCTCGTTTAAAGTGTACAAGTATAACAAGCAGATATTTGCACAGATAAAAATACCCATTAAAATAATCTCGCGACGCGACGGAACGTACACACAGACTTCAGTCAATAATAATTATAAAACGGCGAACTAATTGTATATAAAATGCAGTAAGATTTAACACGTAGGTGCAATTTGTTATTAAAACAAAGTAATTAACTTACTCGCTGCCGTGTACATACGAAGTGTAAGTACTTGCTACATGCTGAGTAAGTATTGAAGTTCTCACATTAAATACATACGTACATCATATATATGTACTTACTTGATTCGATTTCAGAGATTTTCTAGTCCTTCGACTTCCCGCTGCGGTTTCGATCGAGAGCAACAACGTCAAATTAAGATGTTAATTCTCATTTCCAAAGGAAGCCAACTTTCTTATATGCTCAGCTGTAAACGAATATAAATTCTAGTTTAGTTATACGTAAATGTAAGTAAGTGAATATTGCTAAGGTGGGTAATGAGAGTACTTGTAAAAAATTGCAAATAAATACATTGTATAATTTTAATTAAAAATTTTTTTTCAATCATTTGTTGTACTTTTCACGTAGTTTTGAAATTACTATGGTCAAGATATTTTATAAATTTTGGCAATATGTTTTTTCAATTTTTCCACATTTTCGCAATTTTTTTTTGTTTTTTCATTGATTTTTTTCTCCTTCTAATTTTTTGAAACTGAGCTCAAAGGAAAAGCGTATTCTCTCACAAGAATAAACGAAATATCCTTAATCTCAGATTTTCAAAATATTCACAAAACATCATTGGATATCTCTAAAAAAAAAAACGTTAGGACAAAAAAATCCCCCCGCCCACACTCCTCGCACAAAATATTGAAAAATGCGTTTTTTTGCATACAAATTCTGTATTGACGCATATTTTAGGAAAAATCATGAAGAATGATGGGTCTGTCGTCACGAATTTTACTAAAAATTTTCTTTCCTAAAGGAAGGAAAAATTCACAAAAGAAAATTTTGAATTGCTGCAGCTGTGAACTTTGGGAGTGCAAATAATTTTTTTCATTAAAGTATGGGTTTTGACGAGAATAATTTTATTTTTATTTATTTTTTTTCGAGATTCGAACTGTTTTTAAAACTTTAAAAAATGCGCAAAGATGTGTGTTTGTCATGAAAATACCATACGTTAAAAATGAATAGAAATAAAGTTGTTCGGCGTAAAATTGTATATCACATTATTCCATTAAAATTGTGGTTGAGGAACATACTTGCAGAATAGTGGGCACGGATGCCAGGAGGGGAGAGGGGGAGGGGTAAAGGGTCAAAATACGAACGAGAGGATCGAACAAAAAATAACCGTCGAATTAGTATTCAGCGTGTCTAAATTAGTCGAAAAGCACTCCTTTCCTAATTTTCTGATCCACTTTCAACATACGAAAAAATTGCAATTTTGTTGAAAAAAGCAAAGGCACTATTTAGCTTACGCAGATTTAGGTATTTTTAGACCTGGGCACCGATGTGAGAATATTTAGTAGCGGTGATGACTCGGTGATGTAGAAATGAAAATGATCAAGTATTTCAGAAACTGAAACATCAAAATTGGCAAAAAAAAAAAAACTGAAACTCAAAAAACTAAAATTAAGCCGAAAACTGGGAAAAAACAAAAAAAATTTCATGTTTTACATTCCCATTTGGGTGGAGTAAAAAAAAAACATACCCCGGATTTTGAGCAAACTCACGGAGGTGGTTGATTTTGAGTTAAAAACCCACCCTACAAAATTCTGTGCCCCTAGCTCAAGGGGAGGGGTGGAGCTATGGATCCTTAATTAAGGTAATTATCGAAAAAACCGTAGTTTTTCGTCATTTACACCCCTCCCCCACCCCTAAAATGGTGTAAGGCTTCGCTCACAAAACCAAAAAGATACGATCTGAGATTTTGCGGCAAACCTGGAGCATTTTTGGTTCGATCACAGACCACTTGGACCTTCTCTACCGGAGGGTTAAAAAGTTACAGATAACAAAAATCGAGATTTTTCATTTTTAGAAAAAAACTGCAATTAAAGAGCCCAGTACCTCAATTTTTTTTAGATCACAGAAGGGCATTTAGGTCGAAATAGTCGGATAGTTTTGCAAAGTAGTGTGACCAACTATGGAAATAATTTTTAAAATACTGATTTGTGAAATTCTGCTATGAAAAAGAGAACTATTTTCAACGTTCATTAATAAATAAGATTGGCAGCGCTACTATGCAAAACTATGCAACTATTTCGAGCTAAACTCACTTCTCTGAGCTGAAAAAAAATTTTGGGCCGTATTCGAATTAGTAAGCTCTCTAATTGATTTTTTTTTAAATTAGTGCGACCGGAGCCCTACTAGGGTGAGTCGTGCTTGGCTTTTTTTGAAAATTGAAAGGTAATAGGGCAAATATTGGTGGAGTGGGGTCAGAAGAACGTGGTAAAAATTTCAACTTTCTATCCCTTGTTGAAATTTCAATCTGGTGCTAAAACGGTCCAAACCCTGAAAAAAATTCAAATTCAAAATTTTCGAAAAAAATTTTATCAGAAATATTTTTAGTGCGACTAGTTTTACCCGAAAATATCATTTGAAACAATTTTTGAACGTGAACTTGCTTTACAAGGTCATATAAAATATGCTAATTTTTGACATATTCGTGTATTTTTAAAAAAAGTTGTTAAAAAATCCTTGGAAAAATTTAGAGACCTAGCGATTTGTAAAATGGGAAGGTTATCAATATAATAACCCAACTATTCCATTTGAGGAAATTTCTAACAACCATCTTGTTCTCAATAGGAGTGTAAAATTAGTGAAAATATGGAAAACTGGGGGGGGGGGCAACCAAATAAGAAGCCCTGAACAAAAGAGCAGGGAGTGGAAAATCGCCTCTAGTTCATAATCTTCCCTTTTCATCAATACCCAGCTCTCTAAATTTTTTTTTGGATTTTGTATCAATTTTTTTTTGAAAATACAGGAATACGCGAAAAAAATGTAAATTTCATATGCTCCTATGAAGGAAGTTTACATTCAAAAATCTTCTGAAATGGTCCTCTGCGGGTAAAACTAGCCGTTTTAAACTATTTCTAATATAATTTTTCGCGATTTTTTTTTTGAACCGTTTAAGAGCTGGGTAGGAATTTTCACAAAGAGGGAGGGAGGGGGTAAAATTTTTACCACGTTCTTTTGACCCCGTTCTACAAATTTGTGCCTTATTACGTGTTGATTTTCAAAAAAAGTCAAAAACAGCCCACCTTAAGCCCTACACTATTTTTAAGGATTGTAAATAACGAAAAACTACGTTTTTTTTTTTTGAAAATGACCCTACTTTGATGAATTATAGCTCCACCCCCTCCGAGCTAGGGCCACAGAATTTTGTATGATGAAGTTTTCACCTCATTGAGTTTGGTCAAAGTCCGAGGTAAGTTTTTTTAGCCTGATTTTCAATGTCATATTGTCAATGAAAACCAGGCTATTACAGTTTATCGACGAACAATGGTTGGAGGGGGGGGGGCAAAAAAAATAAGTTTTGGGGCCTAGAAGACCATTAAGACAATTTTCGCTCATGTCAAATATTTATTTTTATATCATTTTGTTTTCTCGCCGAATATTAAAATCATTTACTCTGCTCGATGCTGACCAAAATCGTTCCAATTCGGTCAATTGGCTCAGTTTGGCGACGGATTAGATATACACGAGTGGGGATGACGTTGGATAAAAATTCAATTTTGCCCCATTTTGGGTAGCCCTAGATGTACCTTTTGGGGGTCTCGACTTTTCAGCTCCATGGCACCCCCTCAGAGTCCTAAATTTGTGGTCTTTTGGTCGTTTTTTCTCATTTCTAATGTATGTTTCTCGCATAATTCCCCTTCAAACTGGGCTAGGAAGTTTCTTTTGAAGGGTTTTGACTTTTTAGCCCCATTGAACCCTTTTTATCTTCAGTGGAACAAACGCAAAGCGATGAGCAGCGATGCTTTTTTTCAATTCTTATGATAGTAATATGTCACGAAAATCAGGCTGATAAAGCATCGCAAAGGCGATGCATTTTTTCATTCCACCCGAATATTTATATCTGGATCGAAACCCAAGAGTATAAGATAATCCCATATTTTTTCCCCCTTTTAAACGAGATTTTGAAAGTATTGATAATATTAAGATGATAATGATGTTTCTGGAAGTGAAAGAAGTTGCATTCCACTCATATGTAGAGAGCAGGGATCCGGAGGGTAGAAAGAGGAGGGCCTCGTCCGGTCGATTTTTTCGGAGCCGGAACTGCTTTTAAAAAATTTTGTGAGTGGAAGCTAGAGTCAGGGGGACTTCTTTAAAAATTGTAGAACTGTAGCCGGAGGGAGGGGCCAGATCCCCTCCGGCTGCGGATCTCTGATCCCACCTTCCATTCGCAAGTACCAAAGAAGTTGAAAGTGGGTTTGTAGGTAGCTACGTTGGTCTACACGTAGCGCATGTAAGAAAGCTTTGATCCTTTCTCTCGATTTAAGTTTAGGTGGGTTGGTCCGTCAGTCAATCGCCAAGACCGCCAGAGTGGAAAAATCAGGAAGGAAAAACTGGCAAAATTAGGGGAGTAGCAGTTAAAATTTCCGAAGAATATCTTACTCGTATATGTACATACATACATACATATGTACATAATTGTGTATGGTATACATTACCTAGAACTACGTACATAGTACATACGTCTTGTTATCGACAACGTATATAGTCATACAGTACCCTCCCTCGCCCCATCTCTACATTTCGATCATAAATGGTAGTAAAGTTGCCGACCGACTACCATAACCAGACAGCAGAACATATAATCGGACACGACGAGACGCGCGTGAAGCACACCATCCACTTCCCAATAAATACCATGCGGTCGATCTGCAGCTTCTCGATGTTGACACTGCTCGTGTTGCACAAAACAAATGCGGTTCAAAACACACACAACAACTGTATCAATATAATAAGTATAAGAATATTGTGGCAGCAGTTAGTTACTCGACATGTCGCCGTTTACTTCTACGATCAACGCGTTAATTATTGTCCGCCGTTTCTTAAATACAAAACAAATGAGAAAGGTCAGGGATTTTAATTAATATACTGGTACCTAAGCGAAGTCGAACGTGCGTTTCCTAATAATTTGATTAATGTTTTTGAAACAAAATTTCACCTTTCGTGCCAGTTTTCAAGTGTCTTCGTCGATTCGCTGCCGCGAAAATCATAACGTTTATTATTATTTTTTGCTTTTTTTTTAGTGCTTTAAAAAATAAAACCATTTTGTTGTCGCGATTCGCGAATTTTTGAAAAAAAAAAAAAAAAAACGAAAAAAAAACATTGTATTTCGATAATAAATCAAACGACATAATTACAAAGTCGAAGGAATAATTGGTTGTCGTTTGTTACCGTTACAAGGTACGTAAATTGGTTTACGTTTTATGATTCATTCGTTTTATATTGTATGTAGTATGTGTACTTTGGTTTTTTTTTTCTTTTTTAATTTTTATTTAATACATAATTTTAAATTACGATAAAATTTTCACAAAAGGGTATAACCCGAGATGAGATAAATTTTTTCTTTCAAATCACAGCTAACGTTTAATATATACGAAGTAATTTTTAATTAATTGTTTTTTACTCTCGCTAACCATATCTTATATTGTTGGTACACAAAACACATAAATTTATGATCTTTCGGTAAATTTGCGTTCTTCGTTGTGGTTATGTATTATTTTTATTTTTATATTTTACGCGGAAAAAAAAATCATATTTTTAATACACGAGGTTTCATTCATACATTTTCGTTCGTATAGTTTCCCGTCCGTCGCTAAATTACGTACCTAGGTACGTAATGGGTATCACTTATGAACGATATGTACGTACATCATATTTGTACGATACTACAATATTGGTAGGTAGCTAGATAGGTAGGTAGGTAGCCTAGGTAGATAGGTAGCTAGATGCACGTGTATGTATGCTACCTACGTAAACAAATAAGCATTACGATAGAATTACAATAATCGATGGGTTTCTTACATAACCATAACCTATTGTCGGCCTTATTTGCCATGTTTGTGAAAAAATTATGCACTTTCTTAGGTTATCGACTCGTTTATTAATAAAATACATATATATATATATGTACTTATTAAGGCGGTCGGTAATTTTTCAATTAACGTAAACTCGTACTTAGTATGATCTCCCGTCTGCTGTTTTATCCACGTCGTTATTCATATTTCATGCAATAAAAAAAAAAAATCACCGCTGTTTTGACACGTCTTTCGAGATAACGATACTTACCTATACTTTTGCGCGTTTTATTTATTTTTTTTTTCCATTTATAAAGTTTCTTCGTAATTGGAGAATTTTTTTTTAACGATAATAGATGGCTTGACGAATAAAATGGATATGAATGCGTTTCAGGTAACTTTCCAGTAGCTGATTCTTTTGTAACGTTCGAAAATTTTTGAAAATATATATATATATGTTACACTCCAATGTAGTATATTGTACCCTTCTCCTGTGCTGTGGATACCCATCCAAAATCATTTGTACTTGGAAAAAATTTCAATCGACCTGTTGATAACTTTTTTTTTAGCAACTTGCCAGTAGCTGATGATCCAATAGTTGCCACCTTACACAAAAAATGTTCATTCAAAACGCTGTCTGGCCGATCTTAATACCTCTACTGATTGTTTTTGAAAAATATTTCCTACCCCAAATGTCACTTAGAGGGGGGCAGAGGTTATCAACTACTGCAAAATTTGAAAAAAATATTGTCAATAGTTGATGTGCCCTATTTGCGTTCATTTTATTCAAATTCTCAAAAAGCAATTTTTTCTTAATTTGGGAGAACCTTTCCCAGTGATATCACTTTTCCAAAAAAAATCAAATAAAGAACCGAAAATGTAAAATTCACGAAAAATGACCGTATAAAGCGTCAAAATAGGGTTAATTTGATCCACCGGAAACAAGAGTGTTTTACCCCTTGTAATTGTCCAATGATGTTTTTGAAAAAAAAAAAAAAAAAAACACATTAGCAATGAGAAAAAACGACCAAAAAACCACAAATTTAGGACTGTGAAGGGGTGAAATAAGGCTGAAAAGTCGAGATTCCCAAAAGGCACAACTAGAGTCCCTATTGAATGTACATGCCTAATTTCAAATTCCTAGCTCAACTTGGAGGGTAGTTATGTAAGGTATAAATCTAAAAAATAGTAAAAATCGACGAAAGTGCGGGGATGTAATCGGGCCTAAAATTCGGAACCCCCAAAAGGCACATCTAGGGCCCCTACTGAATGTGCATACCAAATTTTTCATTTTTTACTGATTTTGGTGGGGAGATAGGGGAGGTACAGCCTTTTTTAAAGATAAAAAAAGGGGGAAATCCTCATATTCCTCCTCGTAGTTGACCTAAGAAGTTGATTTTTGGATATGTTATACAATTTTCGATTCCCTATCGATTGATTCAAAAAGAGCAATTTTTGTGTTTCTGGCTCGTCAGCAACTCCTCCCCCAAAATGGGGCAAAATTGAATTTTGACCCATGGTCCATCCCCACTCATATATATATCTAATCCACCGTAAAACTGAGCCGATTGACCGAATTGGAGCGATTTTGGTCACTATCGAGCAGAGTAAATGATTTTAATGTTCGGTAAAAAAATAAGATAAAAAAATAAAAATAAGTATCTGATAAGGCCAGAAAATGATCTTCTAGGACACAAAAACCGAATTTTGTTGGTATTCCTCCCTCATCCCAACCGCCATTGGTCGATAGTTTGTAATAGTCTGGTTTTAATTGATAATATGACATAGAAAATCAGACTGAAAGTCACCAAAAACGATAAAAATGAATAAATGTGAGTAAAAATATCCACAGTCGAACGTAAATAAGTCTAATACAACATACATCAAGGGACGAAAATATTCGAGTGAAAATTACTATTTTTAGCTGCCAAAATAAATGAAAAGGATGGGTTTTTGGATTTTTGAAGATTTTTCACTATAAAAAAAATTCTGAAAGAAATAAATGTTATAGATACAGATCTGTTAGACAATATTTATTTATTTTTTCACTATTCCAAGTCTGAAACAACACGTAGATTAAGGTAGATTAAAAAAAACACCATACCTCTGATTTTGACCAAACTCACAAAGATGGTTAACTTTGAGTTTGATACCCATCATATAGAATTTCTTGCCGCATAGCTCAAGAAGGGGTGAAGCTATGCAAACTTACACTGAATCCATAGGGGCCTAGAAATGTTAGCTGATTTTTGAGCCGAAAATAAACTATATCCTGCGAGATTCAGTAACTCAAAATGCATGTTTTCATGTGTGTACGGGGGGAGGGGGTTCAAATTTTTTTCGGTTTGTATTGTGACGGCGAATACGAAAAAGGTGCACTGGCCAGAAAGATTATTTATGAAAAAATGCGTTAAAAATTTTTGAATTCATTTTTTTCCATGCCTGTGCCAGTTTATGTGGAAAACATTTTTTTTTGTTGCTGAAGACCTACTAAACAATGAGGTTTTTCCAGATTTTTAAAAAGGGTGAATTAAAGTGTCAAAAATTCAGTAAAATTTTGAAATTTATAATTTATTCACTACCGTTTCTTCGTTAAAAATCGTTTTGCTGTGTGATCTAAACGTTCTACGAAAAAAATTATAAAAATCTGAATTGTAGAGAGCAAAATTTTCTGTCTGCTATGAGCTTGTAATTTTTTTCCATATTGGCTAGTTTTCAAAATATTTTGCCATGAAAATTAAAAATTCTGAAATCATTGTAAAATTTTCAATTTTTCTTACCAAATGCTCACGGCAGATAGAAAATTTTATCTTTTACAATTTTGTATCTCGTCATTTTTTTTTTATACGATGCTTAGATCACACAAAAAATCGATCCTTATGAAAAAAAAAAACAAAGAATAATTTTCATGAACATATTCCAATCATGAGAATTGAAAAAAAGAAAACCACCAAAAGACACATCAAAGGTCACTTCAGATGAGACATATTTAATTTCAAATCCCTAGCCAAATTTAGAGGGGAGTTATGCGAGGAACGAACTCTAAAAATTAGAAAAATTGACCAAAAAACCACATATTGGGGGCTATAAAGGGGTGATATGGGGCTGAAAATTTGAGAGCCCAAAAGGGCACATTTAAGGCTCCTATTAAATATACGTACTTAATTTCAAATTCCTAGCACACTTTGGAGAGGAGTTATGTGAGGAAACAACTAAAAAACTCAAAAATTCAGAAAAACCTATCAAAAAACCACTGTTTTTGGGCTCTGAGGGGGTGCAATCGAAACCCCCAAAAGGCACATCCAAGGCCCCAAGTAGATGTACATACCAAATGTCAACTTCTCAGCTCAATTCGGTGGGGAAATGAGGGAAGAACAGCCCTTTGTTAAAGGTCAAAAAGGGAAAAACTCTCATACCTCCCCTCCTAATTAAAACTTGGGAGGTTGATTTTTGGATGTATTATGCAACTTTGGATTCTCTATCAATTGGTTTAAAATAAGGACAATTTTTGCATTTTCGACCCCTCAGTACCCTTTCCCGCAAATTGGAGCATAAGTGAATTCTGACCCAACTTCATCCCCACTCATATATATCTAATCCGTCGCTAAACTGACCAGATTAACTGAATTGGAGCGATTTTGCTGGATATCGAGCGAAGTAAATGATTTTAATGTTCGGAGGAGAAAATTAAAATAAATAAAAATAAATATCTGACAAGGCTAAAAATCGTCTTAATGGTCTTCTAGGACCCCAGAACGAATTTTGTTGATACCCCCCCCCCCCCCCCCCCCCCCCCCCCCTCCCTCTCGAGTCTAGTTTTCATTGACAGTATGACATAGAAAAACAGGCTAATTATTACTGATTTTTAAGAAAAAAGTTTTAAAATCGTTTTTTTTTTTTCTTGAGATATTTCAACTATTAGCTAATTTTAACCCACACGAAGTGTTGATAATGGTTTTGTTGGATTCTACTTCAAATTTTATTTAAAAATCAAATTAAAAAAAATGATTTTTGGAGCAGTATACAACCTTTTTGTACTCACCGTCAATTATACAGCGAGATTCAGTAACTCAAAACGCATATTTTTATGCATGGCAGGGGGAGTGGGTGAAATTTTTTTTTCAATTTGAATCTTAGAACCAAATTGAATAATTTCAATTTTTAAAATATAATTAAATGCAGTTTGGAAATTAAAAAAAAAAAAAAAATGAATACATTGAAAATTGACTAAAATTCAAAATACGAACAATCATAAATTGCCTCGGGGTAATTTCATTATCAGCCAAAACGTGACTTGGAATATGATGTTTCTACTGTCTCTTTCTAGCTTCTGAACTCCCACCTCTCACTCTACTACTCTACTTCTTCCGTTGTATACTAAATTAAATGTAAAATACTTTTCAATGTAATGTTATTCTGTAAATTTTTTTCAATGAATAAAATTTACCTATGTACGTATCTATCTAATTATTTATTTTGCAAAGCCCTGTCAACCCAACATGTCAGTCCTAAAATTACCCAAATAGGACGCGTTTCGATCATTTAGAGATAATGATTTCCACGAATCGAATCGTTAAAATTACAGCAGCCCGTTTAACAAACCTCTTCGGACAAATTTAACGAGATTTTTCAGCATTAAGTTATATTCTATAATTTCAAACCGATTCGTTTAATGGCCATCGCAAATGAATAAAATGTTAACGAAATCGAAACAAATTATTTCTTTGATTTTTGGATAATTTTCGTATCAAGTAAATATAATAAATAAAGGAAAAAGGAACTAATTATAATTAATTTTTTTCCAAAAAAAAAAAAAAATGCAAATTAATCAATCGAAATCAATTCATTTTTATAGCAAAATTACTAAGCGAATTTTAACTAACGGACGCATCGAAGAGACAAGTATAGATATGTATTATGTATAGTACATTACGTTACGTACTCGAGTTATAAAAATACTCGATCGAATTATATATATATATATATATGTATATATAAGCCATAAAATTTGTCGCTGGTCGAATTCGAAATAAACTCATAAAAATAAGTTAGGTACCTGCGATTAAGCATATCCGATTAAACGATCGAAATAAACGTACGGGGGGGGGGGGGGGGAAAAAAAAAAAATTAACCAAGGGCAATTAAAATGGACGATGAAAAGGGAAAAAATTTTTCGTTCGGGGGGGGGGGGGGAGGAATAAAAAAAAATTCGCCAATGGCAATTAAAATCGACGATGAAAAGTGAAAAAATTCTTTGCAAACGAGTAAAATAAACCACAAATACGCGATGCATACAGTACCTCCTACAATTTAAATAGGTACAGGTACCTTATCTAACCTTGCTCCATATTCAACATGCAATTTGTTGCATAAAAAAAAATTCACCTTAATTTCAAGGGCGTCTGGAAAATTGACGTCTGCGTTAGAATTTTATTATTTCCTCTTTTCGCGTCAAGTCTGCTGGGAACGAAGAAAAGAGGGTATAGAAACGTGTAATACTCGCGAAGCCAAGTACACATAAATGTAAAATATATTTACAACAACTTTTGTCTCCTCTGCTTACTCAGGTATTACCTATATTTAGTGCAGCACTTAACCTGCGTGTATTTGCGATTCGCAATTATTTTACGATTTCGTACTTTACTTAGGTGTGTGTGTGTGTGTGTGTATGTATATTTGATTTATTAAGAAAGGCGGTAATTAAGAACGCGGGCGACGCGCCGCCATCGCTATGCCAAGCTGCCATTTATAAATTATTTTTATTTAGTTTACGCCGCCGAGTCGTCAACTAATCAGATACCTATACCTACATTATATTATTGTTTGACGTGGTGTTTTTCAGAAATTGGCCACTATCGACGTGAGAGATCATCTTGACTCATTGGTAATCGCATCGTTTACAAATACGACAGAGTACCTGCCGAGTATCTGTATCCAGATCCAGCACACACGTTTAGATGCAGTTTTTTTTTTTTTTTTTTTTTTCATTCACATCGATCAAATCGTCTCGTATGCATGGCTGGTGGCTACCTGTACCTTTTGTAATGAATAACAGTGCAGCTATTTTAGTGTTGTGTGTTTCGAGACTGGAGCATTGATAAATACGAGCATACTTAGGGTGCTACCTGAATGCGCTGCCTTTTATCGTCGCGTGTAAATTTACATTTTAACGTGTACATTGTACGTACATTTATACACATTACGTACTCTTTACGTACGGTATACGTACTGTAGGTATTGTGTGTACTTTTACATACCCGACCGCGTATATGGTGTGGTATTCGCGCGTTCGAAACTTTGGAATTTTTAAAGTTGCAATTTTTACGAAATAAATTTGTGGTTGACATTTTTTGAGATGCGCAGATACAATTTGTTCGAATGGGTAACCAAATGTTGGGTTTTATTTCATGGTTCATATGCGAATACGAAGGACATTTTTATTTCTGCATCATGAACTGTAGCAATGTCGTTCCTGAATTATCGCGATATTAGGACATTTCTCACGATTTTTATCCTCGCATCACTACACTGTTTACCTACAGGTAAGATATACCTTTTTTTTCTTTTCTTCTTTTTTTTTTTTTTTTTTTTTTTTTTTTTTTTTTTTTTTTTATTCC
>FIZR01026153.1:0-15773 GCA_900060175.1 Ferrisia virgata
AAACCTTCGCCCAACTTTGGGCCTAGCGGAGTCAAAATATAGACTTACTGATTTCGTCTGTATTTTTATTTTCAAAATTAAATGATAAGAAATTTGTTAAATCCGCTAATAAAAGGTAATTTATTTATATCTGTATTTGCTCTAGTATCGGTTAGAAATCGGATTTTCTCGTTTTTTTTTTTTTTTTTTTTATCGCCCCGCTATTCACACCTCTCGTCGAGTCATAAGTTACCGAAGAAATTTGACAACTTTTTTACCCACTGAAATTCAAACTACTGATCATCACCCGATTACAGATGACCAGCACCGGCTATCGCTCATCTATTCGTCTTCGCCACCTAAATATTGTACACATATTTACGAGGAAGCGGTCGCAGCATTACATCGTATCGCATCGCATCGCTTCGCTTCGCTAGTAATTTCCTCTTTGACTGATTTTCAATACATCTATTCTTTTCCTTTAGCAGCTTTTCGTCGTAATACCACATAAAAGTACATACATCTCACAGATGGTTACGAAGCCTTTTTGTAGAATTTTCGCGCATGTTTTGAGGACTTTTTCACGCGTATCGAAGGTACCAGTATATACGTACCGACGTTTCAAAGACTCGAAAGACCAACACTGTCAAAGGATTTATACGGATTACACGTACGTAGTACGTACGTCTTCGTCTCATTTTATAATATGTAATCGCTCCGATTGTAACAGTGTAAAGGTTTTCAATCAATTAATTAACACATATTTCACGTATCAAATACGCGATACCTGCAGTAGGAAAAAGCTGGTCAAAACGTTTTGAGGAGTTGGCAATCCATCCGAAAATTATACACCTAATCTACCTAAACCTATTGTCACTGAGGTTAATCTACGGACAAATTAGGACATACCTACGAGTTTATCTATACGTACGTGTAAGCGGATAAATGATGAAAACATCACGCGCATTCAAATTCCGAATCGACTATAAGTACAGCTACATATTGTACGTATTACATACGTACAATGAATCATCGGCATTCCATGTATATATTCTTTATACAGTATGTAAATGCGAGAGTAGTTAGGTTCGTCAAATATGAACACCTATTAGGTACCTACGATATTCATACATCAACATTCAATACGTGACAGCGTATGTCGTATGCCGTATGCCGGATGCGATAGCTCGCACCTTGGTAAAATCGGTATTTGTGAACCGTACATCGGTCGGTTCACGTTTTGGCCAAATAAAGTAGTGTAGTGTACACCGTGCAACAAACTTGACATGATATTTGATAGAGAAAATAGCGCACATTGTTCGAATTGTTGAGTAGTTACAACAAACAAAGGCATTTGCAAAAAAAAAAACAACAAAAATTTTGCTACCCCTTTGTTGGCTTTACTACCCTACATTATATGGTCGGCTAGATCTCCGTAAGACACATAGATCACAATCACCACACACACACACACACACACACGCATACATACATACACACCGAACCGACGACTACTACTATAACTTTTGATACGAGTACATCTCGCATATACCCCAGGCAGGTAGGTACGTAATATGCTATAACGCTATTCTGTCAATGTACACTGTACCAATGGTGTTGTTCATTTTCGTAACCTGGAAGATGAAACACTATTTTATGGTCCTCTCGCTGGCCGCTCGGCCATACAAACAATCCTTTCTCTGCGTTGGTTGAAGAAAAATAGCGTATTGTAACACGGGAGATAAGTGATTTTCGGTTTTGGCCGTGAAATGAACCTGAAAGCTCGTCAAAAATCACTTCACGTCCCTCGTTGAATAATGTCCACAAAAACTGACTTCTCCCATTCGGATGAATTTCTAAAATGCGGCATATACTTTCGACGTGAAATAGCGCGATACAGAATTGCAGCAGTTGCTGAAATAGGCCGGCTTCGTTAGTTGAGCCGAGAGAGAGAGAGAGAGAGAGAGAGAGAGAAACGTACTTTTTCGTTTGCTACGGCCGTATCGAATTGAAAAAAATTTCTTCGAAACGTTCGCTGCCAGAAAGCTGCATTTCGCGCGATGACGAATCGCGCCGGATGGTTTGTTTTCGAATCATAAGTGCCTGGCGCCGTAAGAAGAAAGACGGATGGGATGGGATGGGGTGGGGTGGGGCGATGCGATTCGGTGCGGCGCTTATACCGCATTACGTAACGAACGATATGCGAGGCGAGCGCCAGTCGCGTTAACCGCACCACATCGACGACAGAGAGTAAGCGCGATAGGGCACAGCCGCGCACGCCTGTAATTCAATCGCGAGGCAACTTTCGATACATTTACGCGAGCATAATTGAAGGCGAAAAAAAGTGCAGGGAACGTTGACGCGAACTGTTGCCGGTTCCGGATGGTAAAATGTTTTCGTCGAAACGGCGAGCTTTTACGAGTACAAGTACGTAAAATGACGAGTTGATTCGAGCGTGTGTACGCGTGAGAAAAAATGTGCTCACCTCCCAACATACCCTACTCGAAAGTACGAATACCTACGTCGCGTCGGTCAACGTTGCGACGGTTAAAACTAGCACGGTGACTCGTCTTCCATCCGTCGTTTGCTGCTGCTAAGGCCAACCCCGGCACCCCTTCCCACCCACTGCCGCTACAACTCTTTTTCTTTCTTACTGGGACGACAGTTTGGCGGGCTTCGTACTGTCAAAAACGTGTCGCACAAGAAATCGCAACTGCCGCCGTTCGCCGTAACAATAGGTGCTGACGACGACGCTTATCCAAAAATCAGATCGCGGAAGGCGGCTAGGTTTGGCAAACACTCGAATTTTGATAAACGTCAGCAAACGTACGCACTACGCCCTACGCACTACGCACCACACAGATGAACAATGAAAAAACTACAAAACTTTATTGCTAATACAAAGCTAGAATGAAACAGATTAAAATTAAAACAAAAAAAATAAAATAAAATAAAATAAAAAAAATAATGGTAACAACATGCGATGGGATTCGAAAGAGCGAAAAGTTGCCAGATACGTGTACCGAGATATGGTACCGCTTCGCTTCAGGCTACGCCTAGTACGTCCAACGTAGGTCTACAACCTAAGAAAGTAAGTAAGTAAGTACGTAAGTAAGTAAGTAAGTAAATAAGTAAGTAAGTAAGCGTGTATCTGCTCTACTGTACACGAGCTGTAACGACTTATCTGCGGTATACGCATACGCATACGCATACACATGTTCATGTACGTACAGCACGGTACGGTAAAACGAAAGAGATGAATACGAAGTACTGGTAGTACATGGAGGATGATGGGGGCTGCGTGAAAATGGTCGAACGATTACGACGGAAGAGGGCGCGCGAATAAATTTACCGATGAATTACGATCGAATAAGCGTACGCAGAGGTAGAACGGTCTTCGTTGTTGGGCGCCGCGTCACCAGGCTTGTCGTCGTCTTCGTCGACGTCGTGGCTGGTAGTATCGTTTGGTCATCTACTCCCTAAAACAATAACAATCGAAAATAACAACGATCATAATTACGTTAGAAGGCTGAGGCAACTCGGCGAAATGGAAAACGAAGAAGCGGACGAGTCTCCACCTTTAATGGGCTGGCTAGTGCCAGTGCCAGTGCCAGTGCCAGTGCTAGTGCTAGTGCGTTTCTACGTTATAGATCGACGTGCTCTCAATACCAAACGATAACATGCGATAGCGAACAGCGAAAAAGAGCGATAACCTCGGACCCGTCAACGATAACCAAACGTGTTACAGAGATAGTGTGATGAAGCACAAATCTCAACCCAAACAGTAGAATAGACAGCCAAAGACACGCGCAGCATATCGCTCCCTAAATACCGATAAACAAGCAAAAAAATATCCAACAACAACAACAACTATTACTACTACTACTACTACTACTACTACTACTACTACTACTACAGAAGCAGTGGTGCACAAAATCGATCATTCGTAATCGTGGTACGTCGCGTCGTACGTTCAATCAGAAAAAATGAGAGGCGACGAAAACGCGACAAAACAACGTAGATGACCAACGAACTGAAGAGATCACGCACGCTGACCGGTTTGTTGTCGACTGCGTGGTTTTGCCACTTGCTGCGTTTTCACCGGCCGTATTGATTCGTTGGACTGACTGCACATACTCGTCGTAGTCTCGTACTGTAGCGGCGAGTGATACCGATGCCGTCGGTCGGTGCCCGGCGTCCAGCTGTCTACGCAGTATACGCACACGCACACACACACACACACATTCATCGTGATAATTGGATATCGGCTATTATCTCTACTTAGTACGCGTACATAGTGTTTGATTAATTCTGAAAAGAAATGCGCTAAACGCGCGTGTCCATCAGTTAAATTTGAATAGGCACCAACTAAACAAGGTTGGAAAAAGGGCAAAGCTTTGTTCCAATTGCTCTAGCGAGCTGGTCTTCGAGTAAGTGAAAGGGAGTGGGGAGCGGAGGGTGGAGGGTACAACTTATGAGTTTCGATCGACTCGTTCGCCACTGCCGCCATAAATTTCGTCGCACAACTAGCGACATCGTCTCGTGATGATCCTATTCCGCTATCTCGTTGGTGGATTTACCTTGCGAGTTCGCAGCAAGCTTACAACGATCGAATTGCATGAATTTTGGTCGGTACCGCGCCGGTTAGTACGTCCGCGTGCACGAAGCTAGCCAAAATCAACACGGCGACAACACGACACACTACGTATTCAGAGCACAAAACCCGTCACTAAAAGCGTCGTAAAATGTTAAAATCAACGGACACGAGACGAGACGCGACGCTTGTTTGCTGAAGTATAATCGCGTGCGGCGGATTCCAGTAAAATAAGCCGTTGTACGCGCCTACATCTACACGTAGGTCTAAGACAGTAGTACATAAACATACATATATATACATACGAGTATAAGTATGTATATATATGTATGTAGATCTAGATACTAAATACAAACGTAAGTACGTATTGTTCTGATCGTAACGTTTGCAAAGTGGTACATCAACACTGCGTAAGGTATCCAGTAGCTAGTGCCTAGGACTAGCTACTTCTAAATGAGAGCAGTCGTTCATTAAGAAGGCTGTTTGTTGGTAATCGGTGCGTACGTTTCTGCACGAAAAGACGTCACTGCGTATTTAACCTACCCCCATTAATTTCTACCAATGTCTGTTTACGTTACGAGCATTGGCGCAATTAGAAATTTTCCGAGCGAGGGGCTAAACATGAAACCCCGCTAAAAAATCCATTTCTCGAAGGTTGGCTTTCAAATTTTGGAAGTAAGTTTCATTTGAAGAAGTGGCGATGTAAACGTAACAAAATTTTCAATTTTTTCGACTCTTAACGAGTGTGGGGGCGCCAATGATTACGAATCAAGTACAGGTAGCTAGAATACCTACGTATCCTATATATGTACAACGGCGGCGGCTAAATGTAAAAGGCGTTATTAAAAGATCGCAAGCAACTCGGTGTTTGTGCTGAAAAATAGCTATAAAATAACGACTACTAATAAATTAATTAAGGAAACTTTATTGCGTGCGAATCGAGCGTGAAAATCGGATAATACGTAAAATAAATTTAAAAGCGAAAAAAAGAAAATTGAAAAATGGTATAACCGGCGAGAAAATAAAAAACAAGATGGAACGCGCGTTATTCCGCTACTTTTAGACTACATACTAAGGTAGGTAGGTAGGTAGGTAATCTACGTAATAATACTCGTACGTATTATTTCGTACATATAGATTTACGGACCATTCGTAAATACGTTGCGGTAAAAATTTACGGGTTTCACGTACAAACGAGCGTACCATCGGAGGCAGAGTAGGTTCATTAAAATACACAAACGACACAGGGCAGCGTAAGTACAAATATCATTATGTACATTATTGAAAATTACAAGCAACAGGTAACAAAGTGCACAATAATTTTCGTCCAATACAGCATTACTTGTACACATTTAGATGTACTCGACTACTCTCGAATAATACGAATAAATACAAATAAAAAGTATCTAAAAAAAAGCGCGCAGCTAATAAATTGACCGACGACTGAAAAAAAAAAAGTTAAAATCGGTGACCCAAATACTTTGATTTCTTTCTTTCTTATTTTGGGTCTTGATTTTTTCAAGGCCATTCGTTGAATTTCCATAACGTATTATTTTACAACAAGTATAATATGCATATGGTATGTAGTACGTACATCTTAGCTACAACACGTATGTAGGTATGTACAACAATGTACATCTACAAGCACACCATATGCGTTACATTACAAAGCGACATCATTAATTCGGTATAAAGCTACGTTTACTTTACTCACAGCCGTACGCGCATTACGCTTACGTAATACGCGATAGTAAAAAAATTATTATTATTCTTCGTTGGTGGTGTAAAATGCGGGCTGGCGGCCACGATCAGCGGTCAAAATTTTAACGCAAAACAGCCTACCTTTCGGCAGGTTGGAAAAACAAAAACATGACTATAGCTCTCACAGATCTACATACAATGCTCGTGATGTAGCGTGAAAAAAAAAAACAAAATCTTACATAATAACGATAACAAAAAATAAATATTCTTTGGTAAAATTACAGAATACATACAACAAAATTAAGGTACGTATAGGGTCGAATAATCACGGAAAACGAGTGGGGGGGGGGGTAATTAAATTCAAAATAGCGTCGCTAATTACCGCAACCGAAAACGAAATACGACGGCTACGTGTTTCAATTAATCGAAACAGTTGTAAGAAATAGCCGCTAGAATAGTGTCGAGAAGCGTGATACGCGAGCTTTTCGGGTATTCGCGAAAATACTCCGATTGTATATAGACGCTATGAATACACACCGAGACCTACAATAAGGTACGGGACGAGAAATTTGTGCGACATCGACATCGACATCGACGTTACGATTTCGAACAGAAAAATCGTGTGCAACTTTATTCAGATACACGCGATTATAGAACGTACAGTGTGGGTTAGGTCTAATTATAAGGGCAGACAAAGGTATCGACGAGGGAGGGGGGAGGGGGGGGGGAATGTAAATGGCAGAAGCAAACGGGTGTTCGGTAATAACGAGGCAAATACGCATCAAATGATTTCTCCACTCGTATTGGAGTAAGAAAAGAAAAGAAAAGAAAAGAAAAAAAAAACATCGACGAAAATTTAACAAAACAAAAAAAAAACTACATACAAAAATAATGTAACAACAACCGATAAGAATACTTTGTACTAATACTTAATAATGACGACGGAAGAGAACATGCCGCGATAGGTAATTAATTATACGTATAGTATAGGTGTGTGTGTGTATATCTATATATGTATATGTATGTATACAGGTAAATAGGTAAATATCAGAAATTAACGAGGTTACCGAAGAAGCTGACGCTCACATCGACATACATGTGCAGAATTACGTTCGAGTTAAGGTGAAATAAGCCAACGAAGAAATAAGGACGAGCAAAAGTTCGTAAATAGAATAAGTAGCGAAAAAAAACTCGCACAGGCATGCGGCTATGTAAATCAAATGAATCAACACGTCGTTAAGTCGCAAATGGTTGAAAATTTGCGTTAAACTACCACGCAATGTACCTGCTGGTTGCGGAGTTGCGAGCGTTATTTCGATTCGGCTGCAGAAATCTTTTTTCTCGGCTAAACGGGAAGACGGTTGGAGCGGGGGGTCGCTGGCAGCCGGATTCCGGTCGACGTTGTTTCCGGACTGTTGGCAAAATTGCTGGGAGGCCCGCTCGAACGTGGTTAGTACGTTTTCGTCGAGGCGAACGTGGCAGCGCTCCTCCGTAAGTTGACGCTTTCTAGACGAATCCGGCGTGTTCGAAGTGCTGGATACGCCCGAAGACGAGTTTTCCATTTTGTCGGCGGTTTTCAAATCGCACGATGCGGTCGCAACGGTAGTCGGCGCGCTCGTTTGGCCGAGCTGCGCTCGTTTCGGCTGCTGGACATTCGAGACGCGAACGTCATTCCGTTTGGAACTAGGGCACGAGTTGGCGGCGACGATTCGGCGGCCTTTCGCATCATCTTCCATACCATTCCCACGATCGGTATTCGACGAGGTTGCCGCAACCGTAACCGTCGTCTCGGCATCAACGTTTCTCAACGGCTCTTCTTGGGTGCTCTCATTCTGCGCATTTTTCATTCTCTCGTTAACGCTGTGGTGGCTATGGCGATGGCGGTAGTTGTTGTTGTTGTTGTTGTTGTTGTTGTCGTCGTCGTCGTCGTCGTCGTCGCCGTGGGCGACGATTTCGAATTTGCTCAAAGTTATAGGTTTATGAACAACGACGCGTTTAGCGAGCACATCTTTATCCAAATTAGAGGCGGGGACCGACGACGAAATCGCTTCCAGTTCGCGTAATCTGATCGCTAAAGCTCGACCCAAGGCTAGAGTTTCATCCGCTACCAAATTTAGGCTTTCGTCGACGTCGTCGAAGTCGTCCTCCTCGTTCTCCTCCACCACCTTCTTCTTCTTCTTCTTCTTATTCTTATTCTTATTCTTCTTCTTCTCCTCCTCCTCCTCCTCCTCCTCTTCCTCCTCCTCCTTGTTCGCGTGGTGGTCGCGATGACGAATGTCGAACGCGTCGAGTCGCCGCCTCGCTGCCGTCGAAATATGCGACGGCAGCTGGTCGTAGCTGACGCACCGGTTATTCGACGTAACTTCGGTGGCGGAATGGACGGCGTCGTCTCGCGACGACGAACCGAGCGTCTGACGTTGCCCTATCAACGAGACCACGTTCGCCGACAGCGATCTGATGGCGCGCCTCTTTCTAGAAGCGCCCCCGTTGGCGGTCGTTTCGCAGCCGCCGACGCCGGCGTTTTGGAAATCTTTGCGTAAATTTCTAAAGGCCAAATCGTCTTTGACTACGTCCGGCGTTCGGCTCGGGTTAAAGGTCGATCTGTACTTGTCGGACGGGACGGCGTGCAGGTAATCGCTGTGCGCGGCCGGCGACACCGGTCCTAAAGGTATGCCGAACGGCGGCTGCGGATCCGATACCTTCAGCGTGTTGTTGGTATGGCGAATATTACGAAATACGACGTCGTCCAGCGTGATGTCCGGCTCCTTGGCGACGAGCGTCAACAAACACGAATGCGGCTGCGGCGACGGCATGTCGACCAGCGGCGGTGGCGAAAAGGTCGGCGACATCAGAAGAAAGCTGCCAGACTGCGACACCAGATTCGCGTTACACTTCGCATCCGTTCTGTCTTTCTGGCGTAGCTTACGATAGGCCATGTCGTCGGCCACCGTATCCGGTACCGCCGAACGGCGACTGGTCGGCAAACGCGGTCGGTTGAACGGCGGCGGTCCGTCGCGCTCCGTATACGCGTCGTCTTCTTCGTCCGTCCAACCGCATCGCTGCTCCAGATTCGGATGACGCATTCTTAACGCCGCCTGCAAGTCTCTACGATCCGCTCGGTCCAGCAAATCGTCGTCGCTCAGTTTCAGGCTGTTGTAGATTTCTTCCAGTTCGACCAACGCTTCTTCCAAATTACGCGGTTTCGGTTTCGGTTTCGGTTTCGGTTTCGTACATTTCGCAGCCGTCGCTCTCACGCCATTCGGCACCGGCAGCGCGGACACGTCGACGTCCGACTTTTCGGATACCGCCGACAGAGGTCTTCTGTCTCTATCGGTCGATTGGCTACGCCGCAAACGGATAGCCATCGATGTGTCGGGCTCGGGCTCGGGCTCCACCGGAATTCCTATTTCATTGGCTTTGCGCAATGACGGTCGACCGTCGCGGCGGCCGTACATCGAGTCGAAATCGAAGTCAGGCGCGTTTGCCGCGTAAACGTCGTTGCTCGAAGTCGAGCTCGTCTTGGCCGAGTGAGGCGGTTTTTCGTCGGCGTACAAATTTCGGTTAATATAAACGTTAGATTCGAGGGTTGGCGCGGCGGCTGGCGGTGTCGCGCCGATCCGGCCAGTTCTGCCGGTCGTCGACGGATACGTACGCTCGACGACGACGCTCGCAAAAGGAACCGCGTTGTTTCGGTGGCGACTACGCAGCTCCACTTGGGAGTGCGATTTGTATCTGGCGAGATTATCCCGCAGCGGATCGACGTCGTGTTCGCGGGCCGTGCCGCAACCGTCGCGCAGTATATAGGACGAGATTTCTTTTTGTCTGGCGTTCGCGTCGAAGGCGTACGACGATGGACGGTTGGCGACGATCGCTGTTGTCGCCGTCGCCGTCGTCATCGCCAACGCTTTACGGTTCAGATTCCTGGGAGGCGGCATTGGCGCTGGCGACGTTCGGCAATCGAAATGTTGCGCGTTCAGCGAGTAATTCTTGCAAGGTAACGAACTGGACTGGAAGACTTTCGGATTAGTCAGCGGACTAGCGGTGGGACTAGAAGTGGCGCTGTGAGTTCGAGCGGTATAACGCATCGGATAGTCGTTAGACTGTTGGTACACCACCTTGGCGAACCATCTGCTTCGGGGACTGCCTACCGGAACTGGAACCGGAACCGGCGAACTGACCGCGTCATCGGCCACAACCTGATGCTGTCTCTTCGCGTATCGGTCAGTTCGAGCGGCGCGAGATTTCCTACTCCAGCAGCTGTTGGGGGCGGGTGCCGCCGGCGCTATCGCCATTGCCGGCGTCGCCATTCCCGTTCTCGAGTGGTCTATCCGCAGTCTGGGCAACGAGCCGTTAGAATTGCGGCACGACGACGACGACGGACATTCGTCCGAGCTGCTACTGGACTGGTGTCGTAATCGGTCGCGCTGCGCTTCCACCCGAGCCTTGATTTTGTACTTATCGTTTCGTCGGCAGCCACCATTCGCCGCCGCGACGTTCAAAGAGCCGCCACTACCTCTGTGAATTGGCTGCAGCAGCCTTTGCTCGTCGTGTACGTATATCTCGTGACTGGATCGAGACAGGTTTCCGCTACAACTGCTCTGCGCAACCGACGCTTCGTTACGTTTACGTTTTATCACATTTGGACTAGCATCGTATAATTCTATGTCGCCGAATCGTCTAGGACCGCCTTCGATGTCGTCATTATCGTCGTCGTTGTCGTTGTCGTTGCCGTTGCCGTTGTCGTCATCGTCGCCGTCATTAGGCCCGCCGATACCGGCGTCACCACCACTCCGCGATCGTCTAGACGACGAATTCTCTTTCGGCAAAATAATAGCTTCGAATTTACCCACCACCTTGCGACTTCCACCTTTGCGCGGGCTGCGTGAATTTCGCGACAGGAATCCTCCTGGTCTTTTGCAATCGGTTTCCGAACTGCTGTCCGTGTCGCTGCTCTTACTGCGACGTTTCTTGAACAGCCCGCTCAGTGACCACTTTTTATTTTTCTTCTTCAAATTATCGGGCGCTTTGGTCGCCGCGACCGGCGCCGGTGCGCTTCTGTCTTTATTGTTATTTTGCACATCGCCGCCGTTGTGGTGGAATTTGTTAGCACCGTTGCTGAACGGACTACTCTCATCGCTGCGGTTCTTATAGCTGCAATTGGCTCTCGCGTACTGGTAAATGGGCGCGATGTTTTCTTTAGCTGCTGCCATATCGGCGTCGTCGCCAATGAATCACGAATCCGCTTCGTTTCCGCGCTCTGCAATCACAGAGAAAACAAACAGAAAATTAGTACAAATCGCAACGTGCGTCGCGTGTACCGTACATTACGGGCAAATCGGTCACCAGTACGAAACGATAAATGCCGACAATAATTTCAAGCGCAAGAACTAGCGACTCGCTACGACGAATAAGTACCCGCAAACGATTGTCAACTGGTCGAAAAATAGGCATACTGCGCACGATCGAGGTGCGTATTTCGCGCGTTTACAATACAAAGCTACACAGCACAGCAAAGTATTGATAAATTAGTAGGTCCAGGCACACGAGTACAGGTACGTCTACGTACGTATGTAATTGCACCATCGAATCAAGAGTCGAGCACGTACCGTACAAATCTCAGTAAACTAGGTATAGGTGCTAGATAATCTAGGTACCTGCTGCTAGGTAGATACGAGATGGGTGTTGATGATAGAACGGTCAACTGACAGGGCGTATTCTAACGCGCAGCTCCGCACATTTTGTGTCGCATTTAAAAAAAAAAAAAAAATCGCAGTTTCAAAAATTCAAACATTTCAACAATTTTTGTCGCACTCGAACGACAAAAAAAAGAATCAATAAAAATATTACAAAATTACGAAAGTTGGTGACATATAAAAATTCGAGCAAATGACTTTTTCATTCCACTATTTTCCTCATTTCAGAACCAATCGTCTCCTCGCTTTTCACAATATTTGCCTCCTCGAAAAATAAATTTCAACTTCCCAGATCAATTTGGAAAGGGAGCTATGCGAGGAAGGAACAAACTCAAATCATGAGAAAACCTACTGAAAAAACTACATTTTTGGGCTGCAACGAGACGCAAATGGGTTTGAAAAGTTGACCCCCCCCCCCACCCCCAGAAAAGCACATCTATGTCTACCAGCAAAATTTAAACTACCTATCTCAATTTGGAGGGGTAATACGGGTAGGAAAAGCCATAGTCGCCTCCTTAATTGACGTAGGAGGCTGATTTTTGGATATGCTATACAACTTTGAATTGTTTTTCGATTGGCTTGAAAAAGAACAATTTTTGCAATTTTAGCCCTTCAACGCCCCTCTCCCAAACTTCGGTACAACTGAATTTTAACTCGAGGTCATCCCCACTCAGTCATATTAAATCCGCCGCCAATTCGAGCTTATTTTCCAAATTTGATTTAATTTATTCGGTATTGAGCCGAGTAAATGATTTTTAGTTTCTTGACACGGCCAAAAATGATCGTAATTGTTTTCTAAGACTCCAAAACGTATTTTGATAATACCCCTCCCCCCCTCCCACACCACTCACTTCACCGTAGGCCGAAAGACCATAAATAGCCTGGTTTGCGTTGACAATACGACACACAAAATCGGGCTAAAAATTTCTCAATAGAACTACGTTTGTGCAGCTTCAAAATGGTCTTAGAATACCCCCTTCCCCTATGCATGTAGCTACCGCTTTAAACATTCAACTATCGCGATTTCATTTCTTGTTGTTTTTTCTTTTCGTAGAGAAACGTTAAAAAATCATCGCGCATTACAGCTTATAGCGCGGTGCACACGAGAAACATATCACCGCGTCGTATCCGCTTACGGAAAGGTTTAACCAAAAGCCAAATATTCGAATATTTCGAACCGAATTTACGTGTAAATATACGTGTAAATAATAGAATACCGGCCGCCGATATGTACGCGAGAAAAAACTGCTATAAATAACTTGGCGTGGCGGTAAAACGTTTCGAACGATATTTAAAATATGCGAGCGTTCTCCGCATACGTATGCTTTCGTAAAGCATAAATTCGAGCCAAAATTCGTAACGTGTCGTACTTATAAGCGTAAATGTAAACAGCAGCAAGAAAGCGAGTTTAACCAGTAGCATACCTAAGAAACCATCAAATGATTCCTTGGAAGAAAAAAAAAAAAAAAAAAAAAAGCTTTCTTGGAAAAAAAAAAAAAAAAAAAAAAAAGCTAACGCTACGTATGTAAACACATTGATCTTCAAATAGCATCGATCACGGGTCAGCTTGATAACCAGTTGCCTACAAATCTAGTAGTAAGTCATAACCGTTTATTTTTAAAACGAAACTTTAGCGAACAAAGAAAACTGGCAGATCTCGCACGTATACGTAAACCTATACAGAATACAAATACACCGTCTCGTCTCGTCTCGTCTCATCATCGTCGTAAAATATGCGATAGCTTGCGTTAGCTGTATAATCTTAAGCGTAATAAATAGGAGAAATACCGGTCAAATTCTCAAGCAGACATAATACACCATGATCCCTTCGTGTATAAAAAAATTCGTAAAAGTGTACCGTACCGTACCGTACTACGTAAACAATTTGAAAACTTACGTACAGGAATAACTTGCAAAAACATTCAACTTACACGAGTAATATTGCACGTACGAGTATGTGTATAAGATAAATACTTTTTTTTTGCGGTTTCCGACAATGTCTCGTACAGTTTTCTAAACAACATATTGTACAAATTGTACACGGCATTTCTTAACGGTCGCCAGCAATTTTAAAAGAGGTAATGGCTAGGGCGTCAGGCAAACGCCTCCTTCACCTCCTTGTACCCAAGACAAACCAGACCTGCTAACAAATTATGCTAGTGATGGATATCAAGTTGACCACTAAAGTAAATCAGTTTTTTCGGGTAGCATGCTTAGCTCCTGAAAATGAAGTGGCAAATTGATAGACTATTTTAGAAGACATAGGAAGCCTAGCTTTCTCACCCAACAGTTTACTGGGCTTAAAATTGATAAAAATAATCTACGAATGATTTGTTGCAAAAAAATATGCTTACATTCTTACGGATCTCCGGACCTGGTGGCCCGTTAAATGGGAAAGCTAGTCATTCTGGTATTGTCAATACTCACTCTGAGATACAAGAGTCCAGCAAAAATCAGTTGAGTGGGTTGTCATGTGGGAAATTCCACAAAAATTATAACATTCTCAATCATTTTGACATTCTGAGTTTCATGATGATGCCATCTCCAAGCTAAATACATTTCGACCTAGCAGTACCGAAATGAGAAAAACTTCACCTGGTAATTGCTGCAACGATAAAGAATACCTGACCATTTCTACAGTGTGAGCATGGGAAAATGATTTCGCCAAAAATTTTCTGACTGATCGCCAGACACTGACTGACATGGGTTTGATAAGAAAGCTAGACGCCCTGGCCATGTCATTACTTAAATTGATAAATTCCGACCCAGCAATAGCATAGTGACAAGGCTGCAGTCTGGGAATCTGAAAAAAAAACTAAGAAGACACGAAGATATCTCTATTTTTGGTGGTATGATGGAATTTTCCAAAATGATAACCCTACCAAACTGCAGACTTGGTGGCCTTGCAGGATGAGAAAGCTTGGGATTGTCATTTCTCACATGGAAGCAGCAGGACCCGGCAGAAACCAACTGAACGAATTGTTATTTCGAAATTTCCAGAAACAATAGAACTTCTTCCATCATTTTTATGTTTGGAGTAGAATGAATGGATTTAACTGCAGAATATTATTACATAGATATCTCTAAACCCAATCACCTGTTACATGAGAAAGCTAGGCATTCTGGCGTTGACATTACACACATTGAGACAGTAGGACCCAGCAAAAATCAACTGAATGGGTTGTTATCTGGGAAATGCCAGAAACAATAGAACATACTCGATAAATTTTATGCTTGGAGTCGAATGAATGGATTAAACCAAAGAGTATTATCACATATATTGAAACACCATCGTCCGTTGCATGAAAAAGCTAGGCTTCCCAGCCTTGTTTTCATAAACTTGAAGAAACTAGATCCGAGCAAAAATCAACTGAAAGCAATGTTATTCGAGAACTGCCAGAATAGACCATACTCGACATTTTTATACTGAGTGTATTGGACAGTGATTTCCCTAAAACCTGATGTCACGTACGAAATCTTTTTTTCCAGGCTTATGACTAGTGATGGGCACAATAGATAGTTTTTCATTTTTGCCGCACGTGCACGTTGATAGTGATACTTGCTTACTTGATAGTTGATATCATGATATGATACTTAATTCAAACTCAGAGGCGGCATCTTCGAACACAAATAGCACAGCCTAGATTCAGAACTCTACAGCTGGAGCTGAAGTGCTTGTTACGAATTACATCAACGAAAATCGCATTTATCGAAAAGCAAATCCTTTAGCTTATTGGAATGAAGAATCCACCGATACAAAAATCAAAAAGATGAAATAGCTGCAGTGGCGTATAACTATCTAGGTA
>FIZR01026155.1:0-11512 GCA_900060175.1 Ferrisia virgata
CTCAAAGGTTGCCTCGATTTTGGACTCAAAAAATACTCAAAAAGTGAAAAAAAAAATTTTATATACTCATTTTTAAGGCCGGGCTTGAAAAAGTCTTAGAATGTAGCGGTCCGCAAAATGTATGGTGCATCTATATATGTATATATATATATATATATACATATATATTGTATACACAGTATATGCTTTGCTATGTATAAAATCAAGTGCGTATCATACCATGGGTGATGGTACGTACAATTGTTCATAATATTTTATAGGTATTATACACCTTTTGCAAAGCATCAGCATTATCTAATTAAAATTTATCGTGAGAATATCCAGCCATGACATCAGACAAGCCATTATAATGCGTTTAAATATGCAGCCTGCTGCATTTATGGAATACATAGACACAGATATAAGCTAGCTAGTTTAAATTTCAAATGCAATTTTACAATATAAATGGCATCGTTTTAAATGTTGTTGACCCAATTGAAATTATACTTACATATATACCTCGACTGTAATTTATTTAATTGCTAAATTCGCGGAAGAAATTTTTTCACATTAATTACACGCAATTATTTTTTAATTCGAAATTAAAATTCTTAGAAAATACACATAACTTACGTTCTCGCTAAAACGTTCAAATTAATAAAGATAACGAAAGTTAAATTTCAAAAAAAAAAAAAAAAAATTCGAACCGCGATGCTTTAGGAGTCAGATTTTCCTGTTCGTCGTACAGGTTTCGAATACATCATATTGATATTTTAGAGTGGTACACTTTTTGGTTCCTGCATTTACTCCCGCGATAATAAATTGCCATGGATTGGAATATAAATTTGGAAAGAAGCGTAGGTACATTTTTAAATAGATATCCGACCTTTAATCTCTTCGTTGCGTAAGAATCGAGGGAGAAAAAATATTTCCATAGAAATGTATTAGAATTACCCATATTTATCGTTAAATTTCGAAAAAATCGAAAAAAAATTCCCTTTCCGGGCCTGTAGAAACGGTCCATTTGGACAGGAGTGTTTCAGATCACCAAAAAGGCATACCTTGCATATCTCCTCGACCTGTGTACAAATTGTTAAAGCGTTAGCTTAATTAGGACGACCTGTAGAGATGAGCAATTATGGGGGTGGGTTAGGGATGGCGAGTAGAGACCCCAGAAAAGACACACCCTAGGCACTATCGTCAAATACCTATCAAGTTTCAACCCTCTTGGTGAATTAGTACAACCTGTACAGACGAGCAATCGTCGCAATACTCGCAAAATGGTCTAAATGGACCAATTTCTTGGGCTATAAGTGACGTAGATAGTTAATTTTTGGATATGTTGTTGTTCCTTTGATTTCCTATCTTATGGCAGTGATACTTTTCACTTTTTGATTTTTCACCCCCCGTCTCACCCCCCCGGCATCAAAAATGGACCCCCCCCCAATTTGGACCATGGACCGTTCAAACTTTAATAGAAGAATACAATGGACGAGTTTTGGAGAAATTTTTAATTTCAGCAATTTTAGCCTGGATGAGACGGTTTACTTAATTTTTCCCTTCGGGCGAACTGGAAAAATAAAAAAAAATTTCCAAGGAAATGTATTAGGATTACCCATATTTATCGTTAAATTCAAAAAAATCGAAAAAAAATTCCCTGAAAAGTTGATTGGTAATCACTAAGACGTTTCAATTTTAGATTTTTTTTCTAAACTCAAAAAGGAGGAGGGGGAGGGGTAGTGAAAAAAGTTTGCGAAATTATATCAAAAGGAACGTGGTGAAAATTTAGGATCTTCAAATTGACCCTTACCCCACCAAATTTTTTTCGATTTTTATGATATTTTAGAACCCTTAAAAAGTAAAAAAATAACGCAAACATTTTTTTTGACCTCACATGATCTACTATGACACGAAAATTGGCTACTCATTTAATAAAAATGCGTAAAAATTCACCAGGACTGCGAAAAAAAATATTAAAAATCATCGAAAATTAGGTAAAAAAATTAACTAAAACGAGTAAAAAGTGCAAAAAATTGATCAAAAATCATTAAAAAAATGTTGAAAAATTAGCGCAAACTGACCTAAAATATGAGAAAAGAAATCGTTAAAAACAAACAAAAATCAAAAATATTTGGCTACAAATTTAACATAAACGGGTAAAAATGGGTAGAAATTGAAAAAAATTAATCAAAAATCATTAAAGAGTTTTGAAAAGTGAGTTAGAATTGACCAATTATGACAGAATGTTCAGAAAAGAATAAAGATTTTTACCTAAATTATCATTGAAAATTGACTAAATATTTAATAAAAACTGGTAAAAAATGCAAAAAATTGGCCAAAATTCACGAAAAAATGCTGAATAATGAGTGAAAATTTATCTAAAATTTGTAAAATATCGTTTCAAATCATCGAAAGTTGGCCAACAAGTGTACAAAATCAATGGGCAACCATGAAAAAAAAAATTGAAAAATGGGTAAAAATTGACTTGATATGTGAAAAGAAATGGATAATAATCATTGAAAATTGGGTTGAAATTTGAAAAAAAAAGGCATAAAATGTGCAGTTAATTGGTCAAAAATCATTACATACTGTTGAAAAATGGGCGAAAATTAAGCTAAATTATAAAAAAAATGGATAAAAAAATGCAAAAATGGTCAAAATTCACGAAAAAATGAGTAAAAATTGGCCAAAATAACGAAAAAAAAAAAGTCAAAAATCATCGAAAATTAGGCAAAAAATTTACTAAAACGGGTAAAAATCAAAAGAATTGATCAAAAATCACGAATAAATTTTGAAAAATGGGTGAAAATTGACGTAAATTATGGAAAAATGAAAATCTTTAGATTAGGCCAGCTTCATTATTCCTTCTTTTTTCATAATGGCGATTACTTTATGTCGGTTTTTTAAAACAAAATCCATCTCCAATCATCAAACGCTCATAACCTTAGACATTTCAGCGTGAAATCAATAACCGTAACCTACACTTTTTAAAACTCTTCGGGGAATTTAACAGAACCGATTCCTTTGCTAGTCAAGCCATAATTTTCGGAAAAATATAAATTATTGCTATCTTTTAGTGAGAAATTAAATTTTCGATTTCAATTTTTTAAAATTCTGTATAAATCTAATAAAATTAAAACCTTAAATCCGTTGAAATTTTGGCCGATGAGCATAATTTAGTTCCCATCAGGCTACAATTATTATCAAAATTTTCAATCAAATTGAATATTTGTTAATTCACACGTTCGCTTATACCTTAAGCACTGATGAAAAAAATGTACGTAAATCTGATACTTGAATCTCGTAAGCCTAAGGTCAAAAAATTCAACAGATAACCGCCCATCAATCAGTAGAAATACGTTTCTTTTTCTTCTTCACGTAACTTCATCTATTTTCATCATCAGTTGCATAGTATTTGGTAGTAATTTCTTCAAATCACGAATATAATTACAGACTTGGAATAATTTTTTTTTGAAAAATATATTCCAATACTTACATAATTTTTTGCATTTTAATTAGGTAAAGAATGATCATAATTCAAAATAAATAATTATCTTATACCTGTTACGACTTCGTCTCGATGTAGGAACAAAAAAAAAGAAAATATCAAAACGCAACAAAAAAAAATTTATAAAGGCTGTGAAAAAAAATTTCGCAGAATTTATCAAAACAAAATTGGCGGTCAAAAAAATTGAAATTTTTTAAAAATAAATAAAAATCTCAGCGTGAAATTAATAAAGAAAAATGTCCCGTTGAAAGAGGACATGATTAATTACTCGAGTAATTTATACCTACGCAGGTACCTACATTTTTCCCTTTCAATTTTCATACCCATTACAGAAAGCAAAAAAAAAAAAACACACATACGCACCGAAAGGAAAACATTGAAAAAAATATATATATATTTCGTTCGTTAATTTTAATTCGCCAATCATCTTAAATTAAGTTGAAGAAAAAATTAGCGACCCTAGAGCGCGAAACCAGATTTCGCTTTGTATAGGTCGAGGTAGCTACGACGACGTTCAAACCTGTACACTGGGCACGTTGGCACAGCTTCCGTAGGCCATAACAACGAAACCTTCTACTCGCATAATTAGCGTTAAAACATAGCTGCAAAAAATTAATCACGTGGGCACGTCAGGTCGGCTGGCGAGAAATCTTCGGAATTCCATTTGCCGGCGTGTATCGTCGTATCGGTCGCTGGGCATAGTCGGTATGGGAGATGGGAGATGGGAGATGGGAGATGAGGCTGACGGGCCGCACCACGTCGCATAGCACACCAACCAAGTTTTTCGCTTATATAAATTCCATAAACGAAACAACCATTTACGTTGGTTCGTCGCTGCCTGAGCCCCGGCATCGGCAGCACGTTTTCGGCAGGCAGGAGTTTTTGGAATTGTGAGAAGCAAGAAGACAAGCTCGTCGAATAGTTTGCTAAGCAAAGAAAACGAAGTTTGAATGACAGGACAGCGAAATAAGTGAAATAAAGCGACGACGCGCGGAGGCTGGCGGAGGAAAAAAAACAACCATGAAGAAGGAGTAAATTGACTCAGACGTAGAGGTGTAGAACGGGGTAGAAAAGTTGAGACAGTTATAAATGGAAAAGAGAAGAAGAAGAACCTCAAAATTGTGTTTATTGAAAACGCGAACCAGCGAGAGGCACTTTACAATATACAACTTTGTGCGTGTTCAAGAACTACTGCTTACTCTACGTGTACCCTTTGCCTTGCCTTTGGCCTGACAACCCCCTTTACGTATTACATTTACTTATACTTAAAAACTGTCGACAGTTTCTCGCGATGCTGTAGTGTTTCGTTTCGTTTCGTTTTCTCTGTCTCTGTCTCTGTCTCTGTCTATCCATCCCTTGTACTTTGTCTCATTTCTTCCTCTTCTTCTGCTTACTTTTTTTTTCTCTCCATCTGTCTCTCTGTCTCTCTGTCTCTCTCTCTTACTCTCAAATAAAATACTCGTACGTGCGGGGAAAACGAATATTCAGGTTGGGGACGAATGTTATATTTTAATCGTTTGTATGCGGACGAATTCTTCTTTTGAAGACGACAACGACGAAAAAGAAATAGGAAAAAAAGCACGTCGCTGCGAACTATGAACGTAGGATACGAGGCGAACAGAACCGACACGAAGAGGGAAAAAGCAGCTAACTTGTCAATGGTGTTTGGAAATGCAGACGTAACGAGTATTTTGGTCGGTGAAAAATTACCCTGCAAGAATTTGCGTATAAAGAGTATACTTTGTATGGATATTTTTTTTTCTCTATACATTCCATTGCTTATACAAAATGGATTGGAATTGGATAGGTTGTATACGAAGATGAAAGATGGTTAGGCAGCTATCGAGCCTTGAACATCAGACTCAGCAGGTTAGGTTAATTTTCCCTACACTTCGAGATAATTTTCATCTTTCCAGATTTTACAAGATGAAAGTTACCATAACCGTCGAGTAGGTGATTGCTTTTATTTGAGATTCCAATTTATATGCTTGAAATGGAAATTTTAATTAGAATACATCCTGTTTTGAATAAGTTCTAATTTGAACCATTTACTATCGAATTTTTTTTTTTTTTTAAATTGAGCCTGAAGTGCCCAGCAAGATTACAGTCTACATACTAATTTCCAAGCTGAGGGAAAAATTCGTATAAGTACATATGATAAGTACAAGCCCGACTTGAATGATATCTGTTTGCCCTAAGCCTCTGAAATATGAATAATGGAATTTTTTTTCAAAACCTAATGATCCTATTAGATCGTACAGTAATGGCCATTTTTTTTCATCTCTCATATTTTCAACAATTTATAAAAAAAAATTAATTCGAAACAACGATCTAACGATCCAATTATAGTGTCGCAAAATAAACAAAAATTGTGATCTGCTCGATCGCAGTGTTGAAAGTGATCTAATGACTGATCCTTAGTCAAGATGGAAAACGAAAAAAATATAGTGGGGATGCCATTTTTTTAGCCGCCCTCCTTACCCCCTCAGAAACCAGTATCCTTACCTTTACATACTCCGTACGTTACGTCGGCTCTAATCATTGTGTTTCAAATTTTTTTTTAACCTAAATTGTAGCTCAAAAAGTGCTGAATATTTTTTGTTATTATAAAAATTTCAAACATAGGCTTCCCAGAGTGTTAATTTTGCAAAAAAAAAAAAAAAAAACTTAAAAAAAATGTTCAATTTTTAGTTTTTTGAAATTTTTGAGAAAAATAACGGTAATTATTTTGAAAGCTATTGTTTGAAAGACGTGCAAAATAACGAAATAAGCTAACTTAGAAGTGGTGACATTTTTTCTGAACCATCCTTCCACCCCCCCCCCTCCTCCCGACTACTCTTCACCACCTTCACTATTCAAAATTTCATGTATGTAAGTAAGTGAAACCTACCGAATAAAAAATGTTCGAAATAACAAAATGAGTTGGCATACACCCCTCCCTCTCTCCCTTTCCGGAAGAATTTTATTGAAATTCTGGCTTCCATCTTATTCGTTTTTTCCTTCTGTCTGGACACGATAATGTTTCAAAAATTACCGATATTTTCTGAAATATTTCAAAAAACAGAAAATTGTACGTTTTTTGAGCTCTTTTGGTAAATTGACACATCGAGAGGCTTTTTTTTCAAAATTTTTATAATAACAAAAAATGTTCAGAATTCATTGAGCTACAATTTAGTTTGAAAAAAATTGTAATGCAATGATTAGAACCGACGTAGGAAGTACGTGAAGAAAGGGAGTAGTTCCTTTAAGAGGCAGGGAAAAGGGCCTAAAAAATGGCACCCCAGTTAAATTTTTTGTTTCCCATTTGATTAAGTACCAGTCATCAGGTCGCAATTTACAACTGTACTAAATCGTCGCAAGGCATTTAATTTACACACAAATTAATGAGCTTCGTTTTTAAATATTTTGAGATAGTTTTTATGAGGCAATGATAAGTTTTAAAATTTTGGCAAATTTGAAATTCGATGGAATTATCTCGTGAAACGGGTTTAAAAGAAAAATAATGTTTTAAAATTCATGCCCTTAGGACGGAAATAATCTGGGTATTAGCAAGTAAATAAATGATGTCAAGTTTAAAAAAAAAAATCAACCAACAGATGACTTAAGAACTAAATAAGAATAAGTACATACCACGTGGAAAATTCGAACCAAATTTGAATAAAAATTTTCCATTCGCTGAAAACAGGTTCTGAAAAAAAAAAAAAGAGAAATAATTAAAACAAGTTTTAAAACTGAAAACGGTACATTCTACAACTTTAAGTAAATGTTTAAGGGAAATATAATGATGCACAAAGATCAAACTTGTAACAAAAGTTCGTTGTTAAATTAGCTCGGCCCCCCTCCCCCCCCTATATCTTTATACTAGAATTTTTTACGCAGATATTTCGTACAATTTTTTGAAATTTTAGTAAATTTTTTACAACGTCCCACGTGTTTGGAGAGATTACGAAAAATTCACACAAGATCAAAGACAATGGGACTTTCAAGACTTATCAGCTTCAATTAGGACAGAATTATTAAACAAAAGTTAGGCATTTTTTCTTATCAAGGAAACATAAAAATGTACACCACCTTCTCACCGAATTTTTTTACTTTTTTATTTTTTTAATTGACGTTCATGTTAATGTTTCAACGTAAAGTACAAAAATGATCAATTTTTTAAAATATTATTTCAACATAAAGTGCAAAAATCATTCCTAAACATTTTTCATCGTGAATTTTTGATCAAAAATTTCAAAAATTCTTTCATTGCGACTTTTTGATTAAAAACTTTAAAAATTAGCACGTCAATATAAAGTTCAGAAATCAAAAACGTCAAACCAAAAACGTTACGTTTTCAAAAACTGACCCCCTCCCCCGCCTTAAGACAAATCCATGTCAAAAGTAATCAAATTTTCACCTAGCTTGCTGCCGAAATTTATTTGGACCAGTGAGGGGGGCAGAAGAGATGTTCAAAGCAGAAATTTTCACCTATAGGTTGCCTAAATGTATTTGGATCACAGGAAGGGGCTTCAAAGTACCAAATTTTTACCTTCCGAACTGTCGAAATTCATCTGAACCGCAGAAGAAGGGCTTCAAAGTTCAAAACTAAGATTAAGTATGTATTTACGAAAAAAAAAAGAAGAAAATTAATAAAATTTTTGACATCAAAAGAAAAAATACTGAGGAAAGGCTTCTCCATGAAGATCAACTCCTTTACTCCTTTGTAGTCACTTTTTACCATTCTGGAACTTCCAATTATTGAATTTCCATTTTTCTTCTGGTTAAATTTTTACAAAGATCAAAACAAAAAACTTCTTCACTCAGATCTAAAATTGTTTCCAAGTCTCGTAAATAAGATTCGTAATAGAGGAGGGGGAAAGGGGCCTAAGTAAATTGGGTCTTTACTGGAATTTTCAAACTATACAATGGAATGGAAATTTTTTCAATTTTTTTTTTTTGAGTTTCACTTCCTTCTAAAATTATATGTAGTTTCAAAATTTTAATGTATATTTTTTTTTCAACAAAGTAGTGTTTTAAACTATATTTTTGCCCCTAGAATGGTCATTATTCATCAAAAAGTTTTTTAAAAACATAACCTTGAAATTGACGTTAAAAACTTGAGGGGATTTTACAAGTGCTAGAATTTTTTTTTCAATTTTTAGAAAGCGATGATCCCTTTTGAGGCTCTCAAAAACCGTCTTGTTTGAACAAAAATTTTCTTTTATAGTGGAGAGGGGGGGGGGAGGTTTGAGACCTAACGAGTTCATCGAAAAAATTAAAATTACGTGGCTCAAAGGCAATTAGCCATGCTTAGTCTGCTTTAGTCACTGACACGAAACTTCTTATATAAGGAAATCACCATCATCACATAGAATTAAAAACTTTCTACCAGTACTACTAATTAGGAAGATATTTGATGATGACAATCGACTATTATATATGCCATGTACATTGTAATAATCGTCAAGTTAGCACACTTGGAGAACCTGTAGAGAGAATGCCACAGACTGAAATCTCGTTTAGGTGGTCTAATACCCGGAGAAGTTTTTAATTATTTAATTTGAAATTCTTTTAAAAATTTCAAAATGGTTTAAATTCAGTATGGTAATAGTAGAAATGAGCCCTACCCTGCCTTTTGCACGTCTCCATTGTGATACTGCTAAATTTCATACGAACTAAATAACTTCCTTTTTACGAGCTAAATTCAGAAGCGAAATCTAATTCAATTCGCAGCAGACGATCGTAATCAATCATTTTCACTAATCAATTCTTCATTTGTATTTTCATCTGCACGCATACTTGGACGTATCAACATAAATTTTTTAATACGTAAAACACGTCATAAAAAATCGGTTTATTCAATATTCGTATCCGAGCTAAGCGTTATTATTAAGTTGTTACTGGTGGTATACTCGAGCACAATTTCGTCGATAATTTTCACGTTTAATTGATATACAGTACACGCGACAAGATATAGGTAGAGAGATGCATAGGTTAGGTAGGTATGTACGATTTTCGACGATGAAATTAAATACTCGACGACGACGCGACGAGTGACAATAAATACGTGAAATTGACACATTTGTCGGTAAAATTTGAGCACAGCGATAAATTTACGCTACGTCGTCGTGGTATACGATGCCGACAAACCGTTGAAAGGTTTTTTTCATCGCTATACCTTACCATCGCTGTTAGGTACCTCTCTACCTATGTATCAGCCAAAAAAACGTCTCTCTTTTTCTTTTTTTTTTTTTTTTGCGCCACACTATGCCATATACCATACCGCACTTGTCACATTTTATACAAAGCGGCATTATTATACCAACGGTAATTAACGTGTATACATAAATACCGACGTAAAAACACACAGCATCTTGTTCATAGCCACCAACAGGTTCGTTATGTACGTATACGAGAGATCAACGAGCGTTTCTATCTCGTACGTAGGAACCTCTACCTACCGAGTGATTTAATATAATAAGCCTCCCGCGAGGCATTAATTTCCACCGCCGACGGTTTGTTTTCGCGCGTAAACCCAAAATCACCCACATTGAGCGTCGATTTTTTTTTCTCTCCATACCCATTTGTATGGCAAACAATACGCATATACACGTTTTTAATCATATAAACAACTTACGCATATTTATTCAAACCGGTTCATCAGTTTCCGTTCTGTTTTGTCAGTTTCAACGTGTCTTTGGCTACCGATGTTGATAGTATATTACAAGTAGTATTGATCGTTAATGTGATCGAAAATTATACATATTTCATTATGGAACGATCAACATACGACTCGTAGTATACATATAGTCCAGTCAAATTAGCCCAAAAAATAGCAAAATAACGGAAAAATTAATGACTAAAATTTTTTTTCGCAGAATTGTAAATCATCATCTCCTAAAAAAGAAATCCAAAATTGGATAAAAAAAATCGCACTGGTGTTTCTCCTCCAATATGCCGGTTTTAGTGCCAATAACATAGCCTAGCTTTGTTCCTAAACGTGATAGAGAAAAAAAGTTGAACCAAAAAATATAGCTGATTAAATTTCCAACAAAAAAGGTCATAACGTATTTTTTTCGAAAATCATTTAAAACACTTCAAAATGCGTTTGAAAAGGACGCGTTGTGCGCTAACGTAATGTTCCGCGTGATGTTTCTATCGTGTCGCGAGAGCCAGTGGCCAACGTTCGTAGACATACGGGCTCGATTTTCTTTCAGCATACCCGAACAGGGGGTGGGCCAAATTTCGCTTTTTTTGGAAATTTGCAAACCGTGGGGTCACGATAGCTGTAAAATTACTTCAAAACTAGGTGGTAAAAATTTCACTTTTCCGGCTCAATTTTTTCAATTCACAAAACTGACTTACAAGTTCAAAAATTTTACAAAAATCAAAGAAAAAATTATTTTTTAAAATGAAAAAAAAATGAATTATTACACATATTTAAACTTAAAATAATTGTTGGTAGCAAGTTTTCACCATTTACCCCTTTTTTTACATGTTTTAAAAAAATGTCACATTTTGCGTTTTCCACGATGTTCTGAAAAACTAGGACGAAAATATTTTTGAGAACCCCCCCCTCCCCCCGAAATGAATGAATGACATGACATGAATTTTACATGGTTAAACGTAATATTTAAATTTTACCCATAATAGCCTTTGATGTTGAATCAGAAGAGAATATCAATAATCCAGGGTTAGATAATTGTGAAAACTACGATAAGAATAAATCTATTTTATTAAAATTAAAGTAATTTTAAAATATTAAATGCACTTTGTACTTTTATTCAAGTAATAATTACTTTAAAATGAGGTAACATTGCATTTAGTCCAAGTAATTTGTTCACGTATGTGGAAAGAGAACCGAGCCCGCGTGTGTACGTACGAAGACCGCTGGCTCTCGCGACGCTCTAGAAACTTCACGCGGGACATCACGTTAGCGCATAATGCGTCCTTTTCAAACTGATTTTAAAGTGTTTTAATCGATTTTTGAAAAAAATATGTAATGACCTTTTTTATTGGAAATTTGACCAGCTACATTTTTTA
>FIZR01026156.1:0-17906 GCA_900060175.1 Ferrisia virgata
GTTATAGGGTAAAAATAAAGGTTTTCAAAAGTCATATTCAATATTAAGTACAAAGTATCAGAGCCAAAATCGTCGCTAAAGTCACGAAAAAGTTGCTATTTTCACAAAAAAATCACCAAAAAATCTCCAAAAAATAGCTAAAAATCGTCCCACCTTTCAATTTTAAAAACTTTTATTGACCATTTTTGTTAACTATTTTCTATTTCATCGAATTAAATGAAGTTTTCAATTTTTTTCGTATTTTGTTGAGTCACTTCATACGTTTTCCTGTGTCTGATAGTAACTTGGCCATTTCAAAACTCCCTCAAAAAAATAAATGAAAAAGTGTAAACTTTGTTGGAACACACGATTTTAAAGTTACGAAAAAAGGTTGCGAAAAGTTGAAATTTTTGTATATTAAATTTTGGTCGGCACCATGGTTCAGCTCCAATTCCAGAGCCAAGTCCCTCAAATTTTGAATATCTGGTGGCTACAGAGCTAGCTTCCTTCCATTCTAAACGTTGGACTTCAGCTTCTCAGCTAGGGTTCAAAAATAGCATGGTTCATGGCTATAGATTGTCAAACGGCTCCATTGCCTTTGGTAAGACAGTGTAACATGTATATGAATAATTTTTGGATTTTTCGAGCTTTCAGCTCATTGGATAAAAAGGATCCAGAATCCCCCTCCCCATTACACCTATACGAGATGATGAGGTGTGATTACATTTATTATTTTCTAACAAATCTTTAAAAAATATCATTCAAAAATTGCCATATGACAGCAAATTACCATAATGAAAATTTCAGCTCGAAAAGTTCAGTTTACACTTTTTAGCAAACATCGAAAATATTTTTGAAAAAATCCTAAATTCCAGAAATGATAAAAATCGTTCTCAAATTTCACTATAAATGAGTTATGGGTCTTTTAGAGTACCTACAAGATGACTGTTTAGCTGCCTGCTGCGAGATGATTATTTTCTTATTGGTATTTAATTGAATGTAGTTCAATTTCAGCAGCGAGTGATAAGATGTAACCTTATATCAGAGTAGTTTTTTTTAATCGAAATTTTTAATGAACTTGATCGTGGTTTAGCATAAACATTTCTTGCATCGTAAACGTGTCAATTTTTTTCGAAAAGAGTTGAATTTATGATCTTTTAAGAAGATTTTAATCTGCGATCGATTCTCGATACAATTTTCGATAAATAATTAATTACTTATATTTAAACAAAAAATTGGAAAAACTCGATTTTTCTGTGTTCTACATTACATCTTGAAAACTCGAGGTGAACTACATTGCATTTTCTCAATCTCAACGAATCGAATTTTCGTGCATTAATTTATTGTGTCTTACTGGTGCACCGATTCGGATGATCATTATTATTTCTTTTCCTTTTTCCTTTGTGCTGTTAATGAATTTTACTTCAATTTGATAAAAATCAGTCGTATTATTTGTATTGCTATTTAATGTAGGTTTACTTTACATTGAAGTTAATTTTTTCCATTTTTAAGGTTAACCGCTGCAGGCTGCACTCATCGAGCGATTTATTTATTTATATATTTTTTTTTTATTATCGCCGCAGAAAACTTTTAATTATGCGAGTCGAAAAAATTCTCGTGTGTTGTTTCTGAACGGTGATAGTTTGAAACAGGCGTGTCTAATTTTTCGATGGTAAAATTTCAATTTTAATGTAATGTGTATATTTTGGGCATGAAAAAATTGAGCGAAATTTTACTCATTTATGTAACTGCGGAAAATTACCGGATATAAATGAACTTGCGCAATTAAACTTCTCGATACAAGATTTTAAAATTGAGTTAGTAAGCTATGGATTCTCGTTATTACCAACAGATATTTTTGAATTGAGTTCTTTATTTTTAGTATATTTCCAGATGTTCTGTCCGGAAAGGTTTTACGTTTACTTTCCTTTTCAGTGGCTTTTAAAAAGTATCACTTTTAAAATTTTTTTTTCGATTTTCTGAAAAACTAGGAAATTTTGTTTTTAAAAATGTATCCTAAAAATCAATGTAGTACATCAACTTTTCGCTCATTTTTTCGGCTTTCAGTGGTTCTCTAGAAAATATCTGGGTACATTGAACTCCATTATTAGGAGTTTAAAAGATATGGAGAAAAGAAAATTACTTTTCAGGACCAGCAATAAATGAATTGCGTTTGTTTCGACGAAATTTTTCCCAGAAAAGGGATTTTCCATTTGTAACTTATTTATTCAAAAAAAATCGCGTTTCATGGGGGAGGTGGGGAGATTTCCTTTCCGGTGATTACACGAAATGGTAAAGCAAAAATACAAAAACTGACTTAATTAAAAACTTAAGTATGAGAAGAAAAAAAAGCATCGCTGCGATGCTTTTTCAGTCTGATTTTCATGACATATTACAATCATGAGAATTGAAAAAAAGCATCACTTCGCGATGCTAATTTCAACTTTCTTACACCATTTGGAGGAGAGTTACACGAGGAACAAACTCTAAAAATTAGAAAAACCGACAAAAAACCCACATATTCAGGGCTGTGAAGGAGGAGGGGATGGGGCTGAAAAGTCGAAACCACCAAAAAGCACATCTAAAATCCCCACTAAATGTACATACCTGATTTCAACTTCCTAGCTCAATTCACTGGGAAGTAATTCGAGGCACAAATTGAAAAAATAAGAAAAAACGACCAAAAAACCACATATTTGGGGCTCTGAAGAGATGAAATGAAGCTAAAAAGTTGAAACCTGCGAAAGGCACATTTAGGGTCTCAATTAAATGTACATACCAAATTTCAACTTCCTAGCTCAATTTGATGGAGAGATAAGGGAGAAACAGCCCTTTTTCGAGGTCAAAAAGGGAGAAAACTTCCCATATCTCCGCTCCTAATTGACTCAGGAGATTGATTTTTAGATATGTTATATAACTTTCGATTTTCTATCAATTGACTTGAAAAGAAATATTTTTTGCATTTTTAACCCCTTAGCACGCCCTCCCCCAAATTGAGACGTAACTGAATTTTGACCTAGGTTCATTCTCACTCATATATGTCTAATCCACCGATTGACTGAATCGATTGACCGAATTGGAGCGATTTTGGTCGGCATCAAGCGGAATAAATGATTTTAATGTTCGGTGGATAAAATAAATGAATATATAAACATCTGACATGGCTAAAAATCGTCTTAATGGTCTTCCAGGACCCTGAAACGGATTTTGTTGATAATGACAACGAAAAGCAGGCTTAAAAATAGTAAACAAAATTTCAAAAGGTTATTTAAAGGGTAAATCATCAGGGGGGGGGGTTGAGTTGATCTTTTCAAAGTTACCTCTCATATAGATCTACAACATGACAAAAAATTGGGTAAACCGATTAATTAGTACCTGCAAAATAAATTATGAATATTTTTCAAAAAAGGGTCATCCTCGAAACCCAGCGGGGTTGCAGGTTCAAAACATTGATCAAGTATATGTATCATGTCAAAATTCCGACTGGCCAAATTTACCTATGATTATCCCTCTATGGCCTTTAGACATAATTGAATTTTAACCCCTAGCCATTGTCATTCATATATATTTATCTCCCCCCCCCCAAACTCAGGCTATTGGCCAAATTTGTGAGATTGTGTTTCGGTATCGAGCGAAGTAGATGATGAGTTTAGTCTTCCGCAAAAAGGTATGAAAATAAAAAGTATGTGACATCGATCGACATAAATGGTTTTAATGGTCTTGTAGGTCTCCAAAAAAGATTTTTTTTACACTACTTCCCTCTCCCCTCTCATACGCCATAGGCGATAAACTTTAATAGCCTGGTTTTCATTGACAATGTGACGTAGAAAAGCAGGTTAAAAAGTTTTAATGAGGATAATTGAACACTTTTCGCGACATCTGCATATTATTTGCAGCTACGTATAAGTAGGTACATAGAGCCATTGACGACTTATACCTGTAAAGTATCTGCTGACATGCAATTTGCTGTGCGTAAATCTCGTTCAAACAAAAAATAATAATGAAAAGAATAACAACATACGTACATACACGTAGGTAAGAAAGTACCTATATCAAAGAAAACAGAAGAAAAGCATGAATAAAAAAAAACGATAACAAATCAGAAATTGGCAGCACGTGTCAGATTTAACGAAGGTGTGTGTGTGTGTGTGTAATGTGTGTATATATATATAGGTAACTCAACTAACGGCGCGTGAATAATTATTGGGTAAATTTAAAATAAAAATAATAATAATAATTGTTGACTTCGTCGTTATAAGTTAATATATGTGCACGTTGATAATTGTTTATGAATTAACGAGCTAATTTTTTGTAGAATGGCGCGTGTTTTAGGTGAAATGTGAAATATCTGAGGAATTCATTTATAACAAAAAATGAAAAATTTTCAAAATATGAACATGAGTGTTGGTTTTTTTTTTTTTTTTTGGTGAATAGTTTGCTATACTACTCGAGTCTGTTATTTAGAAAATGTAGGTATGCATTGTTTTGTTTTTTCCTTCTTAAATTAACTACCTATATTTTGAGTATCTGTTTATCAAAATGGGGACCACTATGTTTAGACGACCGACACTTGTTTTTAATATGAGACATTGGGATGCGAATTTAACGTCAAATGCAGGAACCGTAGCTTTTACGTCGTCGTTCGTTTTTATTTTTCGATTAAACCAAATGGATTTTATGTTGTGTCATCGTGATTAAGGTAGTCTCATTTTTGTTTACATTATGTCGTCAGTTCAACGTTGTCGGTATTTTCGTCTCCGTATCGTTTCTTCTGGTGGGTGAAAGAAATTACGTGTTATTTTTCGATTTCAATTGTGCTTTCGGTCGAACTATACCGTTGTCGGCAGAATTGCGCGTTTTTTCGACGTGAACTGTCTTTGGGGTGAATGATTTTTACGGGTTGGTGAAATCGGCGTAAAGAATTTCACGGTTTGCGAGGAGGAAGAGGGGGCGGGGAAGAGGGAAGGAGAGAGCCCTCGTTTCGATTTTTATTGAAATTTATTCACGGTAAGATTGACTCGAACTTGAGATACATTCAAAGAAATATTTTCCTCTCTTGTGCGATTAAACAATCGGTTTCGATTACTCCTCCAACAATACGAGCTGGCTTCTACGACATGTGTGTAATTTTCTTCGTAAAATTCATCGATCAAACTGAAAATGAATACAAATTTCGTGAGCTTTGATTTTGACTTCATTAATGTAATTATACTATTTATTCGACGCCAACACTATAAGTAATGTGACGTATTTATTATCCAAAGCGTCATCATACCAACGTCTAACCTACGTGTAGTTATTTTTGCGAATTACACGTTGTTTGCTCGTACGAGTAAGAATATCCAAAATGCATCTACGTTGCTAGAATATAAAACTTTTTACAGTGATTTTTGTTTCCACGTTTTCCAACGATTACCCTGCGTTTTACCGACCAACACGTGTATGATTATAATGCGTGAAAAATATATAACTAACAACGTAGGAAGTAAACAATACTGTTGGATTATTTGGGTAAATAAACTTTCGTCGTCGAGAATATGTGGCTTTCTATTCTGTAGATTTAAATTAGATACATAGACATAGGTAGACTCGACGTTTTGAAAGTACCCAGCATAGATAAATATAAACACACACACACACACACACACACACGTACGTTAAAATTACTAATGTTGGGCGGTGGTTTTGTTGTATGAAATTGCAAATATCATCGGCCTAAGATGATCGCGCGCAGGGCACAACGTTTCTTAACTACGTCATAACCCTTAGCTACCCTAAAATTCCACCAGATAACGTTGACGTATCGAATGAGAGAGAGAGAAAAAAAAAGTAAAGTAGAAGTAGTGCGCGCAGTTTATGATGAAAAGTTGGAAATAGTTTTGGAAGCGTTTACCAAGCTATGTTTCGATGATATTCGATGAGCTGAAAAATTCCAGCCATCGAATTCGATCAATATTAAAAATATACCTATCTATTGCATTTTCGTTGTTATCATATGTCCATTCGTATGAATTGAATTTTAACGAAGCTATAACACTATACATCGGTTATATTTTATTATTCTATGTAGATTGCTTTTTTTTTTCTTCAAAATTCTGCGAAGTAAGAAGGGCGCACATGATCAATATTTATCCATGAATTATGACCTTATTGCAAAGTAGATTGGGGCATCTTCATGCTGGGCTTTAGTACCTAGTCAGCCATATTGTTCCTTGACACGCCCGATGCATTCAGATTCACCATTTAACTTTAAAGGATGTAACTCTTAACTTGAAAAATATGTATTAATTATGCAGCTTTTAAAGGAACAAAATTCCTAATGAGTATTATCTTTATAATCCTTCAATGATTATTTGTTCCTTTTTTTTAGCCTGATTTTCCAAGTCATATTGTCAATGAAAACTGGGTTATTACAGTTTATCGACTAAGGCCAGATCAGGGGGGAAGGGGATATGAACAAAATCCAATTTGGGATCTTAGAAGACCATTAAGATGATTTTTAGCCGTGTCGGATATTAATTTTTATTTTTATCATTTTTTTTTATCCTTCATTAATTTTTTTCTCCTACATTAAAATCATTTATTTCCTTTGATACCGACAAAAAAACGCTCCAATTTGGTCAATCGACTATGTTTGACAATTAATTAGATATATGTGAGTGGAGATGAACTCAAGTCAAAATTCAGCTATGTTTCAATTTGGGTAAGGAAATGCAGAAGAATTAAAAACACAAAAATTGCCTTTTTTAAACCAATTGATAGAGAATCAAAAGTTGTATAACATATCCAAAAATCAACCTTCCAAGTGAATTAAGAAGGGAGATGTGAAAGTTTCCCCCCTATTTTACCTTGAAATAGGACTGCCCCCCTCCTATCACCCCAGCAAATTGAGCTATGTAGTTGAAATTTAGTATGTACTTTTATTAGAGGGCTCTAGATATGCCTTTTGGGGATCCTGAATTTTTAGCCCCATTTCACTCCCTCACAGCCCCAAAGAAGTGGTTTTTTGATCGGTTTTTCTCATATTTCTTATTTTTTGAGTTTATTCCTCACATAACTCCACTCCAAATTAAGCTAGGAACTTAAAATTAGGCATGTACATTTAGTGGGGCCTAAGATATGGTTTTTGGTGGTTTCGACTTTTCAGCCCTATTTCATCCCTTCACATCCCCAAATATGTGGTTTTTGATCGTGTTTTCTTATTTTTTGAGTTTGTTCCTAGTTTAAGTGCCCTCCAAATTGAGCTGGGGAGTTTAAATTAGGCACGTACCTTAAGTAGGTACCCTTGATATGCCTTTTTGTGGTTTCGACTTTTTGAGCCCCATTGAACCCTTTCTACGCGCAATGTTGATTAGAAAAATTCTATTCTAATGATTGTAATATGTTGCAAAAATCAGGCTGAAAAAGCATCGCTTGAGGGATGCTTTTTTTCTATCTTTTTAGCACATTTCGTTATTTTTTTTGATTATATATTTTCTTAACGACATACAAAATGGTACTTCAATTTTAATCTCACTATTCTGTCATCGACGTTATGGAGTTAATCAGTGGCTAGCGAGGAACAGCTCAAAGGAGGGGTTTTCAATTTTTCTATGTAACATTTTTTCAGATGTGAAGTGAGGAAAAAATTTTGAAAAAAATGGACTCTTTAAACGATCAAAAAATTGATTTTCAGTAGTTCAAAAAAAAAATTAGCATGTATGTAAAAATTGTTTAAGTTTCTCGACCCCAAAGAGGGGTTTAGATCCACTTTCCCTATTGGCTACGCCACTGGAGTTGAGGAAGGACAGATGATCAGTTTTAGAATTTTGATTTGATTATCATTCAGAGCAGCGAATCTTCTAGACAAACATTTTCTCTACAAATTTTGTCTTGTGCATATTTCGCCTATCTCCATAATTGAAGGGAGAGCATTCGTTTGAATTTTATGAACATTTATAAATACTGAACATGGGCAAATTTCGTATGTAACCAAAAATACAACAAAAGTTGCCTGTTCAAGGTTCACTATTCAAAACCACTATTTGAGATATTTTTTCGGTCCAAAATTTTATAATGTGTGGAAATAATTGCAGCAAAGTAAAATTTTAGGAACGAAAATATTTGGGGTCGTAAAGGGGTGGAATGGGGCTGAAAAGTCGTGACCTACAAAAAACACATTTAAGGCCCCTACTTAATGTACATAGCTTATTTTACTGACTCAATTAGGAAGTGTGCTGCAAGTAGTAAGGGCGAGCGTTCTGGCCCTTGAGACCCAGGGCCGGAACGCTCTGCCCAATTGACGTATATGTGTATAGAAAATAGTTGTACCGTTATATTTCAACTAAAAATAAACATCTGACATGGCCAAAAATTGCCTTAATGGTCTTCTAGGACCCCAAAATGGTTTTTGTTGATATCCCCTCTCCCCCATCCGCCCGTGGTCGATAGACTGTAATAGCCTTGTTTCCATTGACATTATGACATAGAAAATCAGGCTAAAAAAAAAACAAAAAACAAAAAGTAAATAATATTAGGAAAATTGAACATCTCAGGGAGGCCATTGTGCTGTAATTACATTATTATACGAAGTAAACAAAAGTATCTGGCGAAATAATTGGCCATTATGTTGAGAAAAATAAAAAGGGTACCCTTTCATCGTTTATATAAAGTAGACACCATTATACGCAGTATTACCAAATTTAAATAGGTCTACTAAAATATTCTTGAAGCGTCATGAAATTTTATGCTGTTTGAATAATTTTTGAATATTAGAATGGGTAAAGTGGGGAGTGTACCAAGATAGCGATAAATGTTAGCGAATGCTTCTGTTTTTACATCAGCTTATTTTTTTCAGGATTGTATGATTCGAGCTTATCTTTATTATTATGTGATCTGAGTCTTAGAATGTTTGTACATACCTATCTTTGATTGCATATGTTAAAGATCCTGATTATTAGTGATCTTTGATTTTCTTCTGGTATACGCTTTGGAGCCGGATTTGTGCCAAAAATATTTAATTATATTTGATTCGATTTGATAACGCTGATTGGTTTTTTTCATGGAAACATCAGAATCATTGTATGTTATTTTTCATAACAACTTCACAAAAATAAAGTTGATTTGGGTGGAACAGAGATAACCAGCGAACTTCTACACCTCCCTCCGAAAACGATTTTTCACCAACGTAAGGAATGGTTGAGAGTTGATAGGAAAATTATGAGTTTTTTCACACTTCGTATATTTTTTCATTGAAATCTACCTATCCTACGTAATTTTTAATCAGTTGAAAATTGCAAACCATTTTTTTCAGCCGAGTTTTCGTTACATATTCGAGGGGAAAAATTACTTATACACTGTTACATTTCGTACTTATGCACAAACCCATTTCAGATGACCCGTAATAACCCTTATGTTTTGATTTGAAAAAATAAATATTCGAAAACAAGGCGAACGAAAATTTTAATTAACTGTGGCTATCGTATCGATGAAAATTTTATCGATTGCGCAGTGTTTATTAATTTTTGATTAATTTCATGCCAACCGTATATTTCTGGGGGGGGGGGAAGGGGAGGATGCTATAATTAAATTTCCAATTTTGAAAATTCCGTTTACAACGTACAGTATAAGTGAACGTTTTGAACACGGTTGGAAAATTGACCTGTATAACATTTTGCTCTTTTGGATGCTAGGTAGACGTCATTTATAATAATAGGTACTTACCTACCTACATTGTAGTGCACCTCTGACGTCATTAATGTCTATGACGACGTCGAAAAACTCGCGTGCATTGATAAGGGTTGAAGTAATTACAGCTCGGATAGGAAATTTTATGACGTTTACAGGTACTTTTCGGCGCCCAAGTAGAAATAAATTTTCGCGATAACGTTAACGAAAAATGGTAAATTCGTATAATCAAAATATTGACGTATGTTTTAACCTTGGAAAAGGCGTTTATTTCTCTTTTTCTTTCACTTTCTCTTGATAAGCCTACTATTCGTCTATAAATTACTTACGGTTGTTGAGGACTTGCGTATATTTGCGAAATGCCACGTGTCTGTTATATTATATGTAATATAATATGTTTTAATATAATTTTAATAAATTACAGCGAACAGATACTTTACCAGAAGTATTTCGGGTTGTCGACATTTTCGACGTGTAAATTACGCGAGTAAGTAAAGTATATGTTCAAGAGGAGGTATATATATAGACAAGATGAGCGCCGACAAAGGCATACTCGAGTTTTACCAATTGTTTTATAGCAACAATAAATTTTCAGAGGAAGAAATAACAGAAAAGGCGGAAATTTCGATGCGGCTGCAATTTATCGAGAGGCCGAAACGTAACTTTTTATCTGATTTTAGGTCAATGGAAATATCGCCTCGAATCTTATTCTACTCTTAATTTTTCAAACGAGTGTAAAGTTCTTGGCAGATATTTCTCGATTGATTTTACGTGTATAAAGCTGAGTTGAACGTTCCTAAAATCAGGCTAAGATGCTATCGAAATACGTGGAAGTTTTACTAAAAAGCTTACACAGTTTAGTTATCGTATAAGAGGTAAGGTTACTATTCCTTTCTTTTTTTCCTCCCCCTCTCCTCCCGTCAAGCTTATATAATAACGTGAAAGTACTCGAGTCTTCTTTGTAGGTATAAAAATCTCAAACTTCAAAGCTTTACTTCCAAGGTTGAACTGTTTACATACAGGATTTTTTTGCTTAGTATTTCTTAAGGTTAGATTTTTGGTTAAAAAAAAAAAAAAAAAAAAAAATACGTACACGTATAAAATCTCGTAAATAACGGAACCAGTGGTCACCTCGAAATATGTAAATGTGTAACGTTCAGCTCCCGAAATACCTAATTCTTTGATTGTACATGGTATCTAGAGCTATCTACCATGTAAGGTTCTACGATTGTTTTCCTTAAGGCTGTCTGTATTTAGGTTGTATAATGAAATTTTGACTGACAGGCTGGGCTGAGGTTATACGCGATTACACGCTATCATAAACGTAAACAACAACAATATCTGTCAACGTGCTTTGTTGTTTTACGTAAGTACCTCGGGGGGGTCGAATTATTTATTTTTTCCTACGTATATAAGTATACGAAGTAACGTCATATTTTCGTTTTTGAAAAATCGACGTTAGCTGTAGGTTTTTTCTCTCCCCTCCTTCTTCTCCTCACATTTCTGTCTTTCTCGTACAATGTACATATGTTAGGTGTATTATGATACGAATAATGACAAGATGTATGAAAAGCTTCTTTTTTTTTTCATTTTTAATTTGATTGTAAAAAAAAAAAAAGAATTGGAAAAGTCAAGTACGTGCATTACTTGCATATGAGTTATTAATCCAAGCATAAGGTACTGAAGGCAGTAATATCTGGATATGTAGGGTAATTAATTCAGACATTGTTGACGTTATATGTGTATTTTTTAGGCAAAAAAACAATATTTTAAAATTATGGTTAAGGACTTCAAAAGTGGTGAGGAAGTTACTACACGGATATGAATGATCCAAAGAGATGGCTTGATTTCATGAAAAAGTCAAAAACTATTAGCTGAGAAGCCAAGAGGTTATTATTTTACAGCTTCAGAAAAATTTTCTCGATTTCATGAAAGAGTCAAAAAAAACAATTAGCTGAGAAGTGGAGAGGTTATTGTTACACCTTTAGAAAAACATTGGCTCCTCCTCGACTGGTAGTTTTCCCAAGGATCATAATAAATTTAACACCCTGTGAGAAGAAGGGTAATGGCAAAAATTAAAACGTTCCATTTATTTATTTATCAGTGCAGTGTACAGGAACTTAGCCTAGAGGTACATACGTAGATATTTATATTACGTACAGTTGATTTTAATCAAAGCAAAATCAAAAGCAAAAAACAAATTAAAAAAAGATACTTTTTTAGCCTGATTTTCGTGACATAGTATAACCGTAAGAATTGAAAAAAAGCACTGTGGGTAGGAACGGTTCAGAGAAGCCAAAAATTCTAAACCCCCAAAAGGTACATCTAGAGTCCCTACTAAATAATACATACGTAATTTCAAGCTCCTGGCCTAATTTGGAGGAGAGTTATGCGAGGAACAAACTCAAAAAATGAGAAAAAACGACCAAAAACCCCCATATTTAGAACTGTAAGGGGGTGAAATAGGGCTGAAAAGTCGAAACCCTCAAAAAGCACACCTACGGCACCTACTAAATGTACATACTTAATTTAAAGTTTCTAGCCTATTTGGAGGGGAGTTATGCGAGGAACAAACTTAAAAAATGAGAAAAAAATGACCAAAAACTCACTTCTTAGGGGCTGTGAAGGGGCAAAATAGGGCTGAAAAGTCGAAACCCTCAAACGGAACATCTAAGACCTCTAATTAATGTACATATCTAATTTCAAGTTCCTAGCACAATTCGGAGGGGAGTTATGTGAGGAACAAAACTCCAAAAACTCCAAAAATCAGACAAATCAATTAAAAAACCACTTTTTTGGGGGTGTAAGGGGGTATAATGAAGCTAAAAAGTATGTGCATACTAAATATTAACTTCCTAGCTTAATTTGATGGGGAGATACAGGACGAACAGTCCTTTTTGAGGATCAAAAAGGGGGAGACCCCCATATCTCCTCTCCTAATTGACGTAGGAGGTTGATTTTTGGATATGGTATATAACTTTTGATTTTCTATTGATTGATTTCAAAGAGGGTGATTTTTGCGTTTTTGACCCCTCAGCACCCCCTCCCCCCAATTGGGGCATAACTGAATTTTGATCCAAGTTCGTCCCCACTCATATATATCTAATGTGCCGTCAAATTGGGCCAATTGACTGAATTGGAGCGATTTTGGTCGTTATCGAGAGGAGTAAATGATTTTAACATTCGGGAAAACAAAATTAAATAAAAATAAATATCTGACATGGCTAAAACCTGTGTAAACGGTCTTCTAGGATCTCGAAACGGATTTTGTTGATATTCCCCCTCCCCCCCCTCATCCGCCGTTGGTCGATGGACTGTAATAGCCTGGTTTTCATCGACAATGTGACATAGAAAATCAGGCTAAAAAAATGAAACATTGGAGTATTTTTTTTTTGAAAAAGCCAATTATTATCATGGGCGAAGTTTGGTAGTTTGGATTGAGGTGGGCCAAGTCCCCAGGGTGGTAAATAAAAAAAAATGGAATGAATATTTACATTTGAGCTAGTTAAAAATGTATTTGTTGTGAAGAGGAGGAGGTGGTTGCAGGCTTAATTTTTGGTGTGGAATGGGGCGAAATTTTACAGAAAAAATCTGATTTTTAATGAGAAAAAGGTGCCTTATTCGAAGGTTCAGCTTCAATTTTGTAAGTTTTACCAGGTACGAAAAAAGATATCAAGGTTTTTAGCAAAAAATTCAATTGATTTAAAACATTTTTCAGCCATTTGTTAGATATTCATCAAACACAGAAAAGCTTTCTGGAAGGGGGGAGGACTAATTCAATATTTGGGGAGCTTAGCCCCCCCCCACCCTTAAATCCACCGATGATTATTGTACAGCTGCAACTTGCCGCACTTACAAATCTACACCGAAAGAACAACAGTTTATAAGGAGAGAGTTCTGAAATTTTGAATATTCCTTACCTAACCCAATATAAATTCATATAGTAAAGTCGCACTGAACTTTCGCAGCCTTGATTTTGAGTCCAGAGGTACGTTGTCTATCCCTCTTTCCTTTTGGGGCACTATTTAATTTGATAATGTGAGTTTTGTTTTCGCACAAATAGAACCACTGGAAAATGATAAATGTAATCTCAGTGTATATTATTATGAAATCAAAGGTTCGTATTTTTCTTAACTCTTCAATTTCGTAATCCGAGTAGATAGGTAGGTATGTAGGTACTAGGTAGCTAGATACCTAATTTTCTGGGTTTGACAACATAATGATTGCGAATCTACATGATTCGTGAATTTTTTGAAATGTCTCGACGCGACGGTTAAATGGGAGGTCATTATACTCAAAGTACTGGTGAATTTTTAATTACTTATTTTTAAAGGAAATGAGTAGAAATATGTTCGACAAAGTAGAAGTTCCAACTTCTATCAGGTGTATTGTATCTAATGAGTGACCTGTTTAATTGTTTTAACTGAAAGTGGACGCATCATTATCACATCCGACCAATGTTTATTACCTTGTCATTTACTACATATGTACAATTGTGTACATATGTTGAAAATATTTAGTTTACTACTTTGACGTCAAACTTATACTATTTATCTATCCTGAACTGGACAATTGACGTCATTGGTAGCATTTTCTTGATGAATTCAAGTGGAGCTGGTACCTTATAGGTATGTAAATAGATACATTATATTCATTCTGCGTTACCCTATTTTTTCTCAATGCCGACCACAATTTTTAAACTCTAGAGAAAATCGCAAAATTCCCTAAATTTTTTAATTCAATTTTTAACCATTTTAAACCAAATATCGATCTTTTTTTCTCTCAATTTTCTATTTCAACGTGTTTCAAAAATTTCTAAATTTTTGTATCCAACTTGTATCCATTTAACTACATTTTCTTATATTTTTCTAAGATTATTTTACAAGGTCGTGCTAAGGAACATAATTGGTAGGATTCACTTTTCGTAATCTTTCTGCATCACCTAATATTTTTCTGAATTTTTTCCTCATTTTTCATCGTTCTAAAAAATCCTAAAAGTGCTAATATTTTCATAATGAATATTTCACCTTTATTTAACCAAATGCAGACTATTTTTCCAAAATTTATTATTAAAGCGACTTCAAACATTTTACAAATTTGTATCAAATTTTATTAAACTTCTGTATGTTTCACAATTCTTTAACCTCATATTTAATATTCTTGATGTCATCACTGGGGAAATAACAAATCAATTTTCTAGTCACTTCAACACCAGCATTTCTACTATTTTTTAATGACAACGAAATTTTGAAGAACATTGAACATTTCTTTTTTCAGAATTTTGATTGTTGGCTATTTTTGGCCATGTTAGATACCTATTCATTTTTCCCCCAAAGCTAAAAATCATTTGCTCAGCTTAATATCGACCAAAATCGATCAAGCTTGAGAAATAAGCTTAGATTTGCGGTGGAGTCGATATTCTGGGGTGGAGTTGACTTCTGGTTGAAATTCAGTTATGCCCAAATTTGGGGAAGGGGGTGCTGAGAGGCTAAAATCCCAAAAATTGGTCCTTTTTAAACTAATCGATAGGCAATTCGAAGTTGTATAATATGTTCGAAAATCAGCTTCCTAGATCAATTAGGAGCGGAGATATGAGGGCTTCTCTCCTTTTTGACCTTGAAGAAGGGCTGTTCCTTCCCCACCTGCTTTTCAAATTAAGCTAAGTTGTTGAAATTTGGTATATAGACTTGGTAGGAGTTATAGATGTCTTTTTTTTGGGGGTTTTGACTTTTCAGACTCATTGCACCTCCTCTCAGACCTAGAAATTTAGTTTTTTGGTTGGGTTATTCTTATTACGAGCAGTCGTCCGAGCGACATGAGGATGCAAGCTATGAATCTGCTATAGAAAATACGTAAATATCTTTTCTGCAACGTTGTTGAAAAAGGGATGGTCGAATTTCGGTATTAATGCCCCTTCAGGTGATGCTAAGATTTTCAAAATCAAAAAGAGCTCTTATCGTTGTGGGAGGTAATTTCTTATTAGTAAGACCAAATGTGTAATGTGATATTCCGATTCATCTAGTCGGCTGATGTGTTCGAGGTGTGATGGAAAATATGCTGACACAGGTTGGCAACGGACAGCGTCTGAGCACTATGCCGACTCATCAGTTGGCATATGGCAAGAGTTGACGGTCGACGTATTACGTTTCCACAAAACATAAAAATTATGCTGGATGCTGCGTCTGGCTATTGCGAACACGTCGACATTTGCGGAAACCGCAATGTACATAGTTTCATGTCTGTGTCTGGTTGCAAATTATGCAACACTTCTCGAATTTCTATTGTAAGTTAGTAAAATATGCTAACTAAGACGGATTGTTTACGGGAAGTGGAAGTGAATACGTTACGGTTACGTTAGACGATGTGTTCGTATTTCGAATGACGTCTACGTCGTCGTAAATGTGCAAGTTCAAAGGACGTAGCCGTCTAGTGCATTGCACGTTATATAGTTGTTTTTTATTAAGTATAATAATGCCTTGTATACCTCGGCATTTGATCGATTACCTTTCAGTGTATTGTTAGGGTTAGGATATTTCTTTAATGTGAAATAATTTTAAACGTTGTAAACGAACGCGTTCTCCAAATATATTAATTTTTCTTGTACCTGCTCGGTTGGCTCAATATTTTGTTGATCAGCGATTTGTTGAACTAGGTGTATTGAAAGTTCCGATAGTTTTCACAAAGTAGTCGATGGGTTTATTGATCTAACCATGGTCGATATTTAAAAGTGAGAAAGAATTACAATAATTTTCCATATTTTCTTCAGGGTAAACACGTTGGCTATAAATAGGTGTAGATTTGGAATAGATTTACAGAAGAAAGATTAGCCGAAGGAGGGAGGTGCCATTAACCGACGAAGGCGAGTTCTTTCAACTTACCTATTAGTACATTTACCTACGTGTATAATGTTTCGGCCCCAACTGGCAAGTCGTTGAAAAATTTGTCGATGACGACAACGACATCGCTCTGTATTCAACACTGTATCGCGTCATAGTATCTAGATACTAATTCCCACATCGTAAAACCCTGGAGTAGTAAACATTTACAGAAACATGTAATAAATTTGCATAAATATCAACACCTTGTCAAAATGATAAAACTAAATTGTTAATGAGGTTAATTACGTCGGGTTTGTTTCATTTTGGAAAAATACTCGGCCGAAATTTGAGGATGAAATTTTTATCCTAAAATAGCGTCTATGTTAGTGTGATCCGTGCACGGTCCGGCCGCATCCACGGTAGCGTGAAAGGAAACACGTCCGAAACGTTACAACTAATTACTCGTTTAACGCTTCAAGGAAATATTTTGATTTATTTGTGAAAATTTGCGAAAACATTACTCATCGTAGGGACACCGCAGAGCAGTATGGTTCAAAAACCAGCTCGATAATACTTCATTCATGTACGAATTAGTTAACGTTTTTTTTCTTTCTTATTTTTCTTCTTTTCGTCAACGAATTATGTCGTGTATAGTTTGACGTCAAATGATTAACGAATACGAAATCTCGTATGCTCGTATGCAATATGTTGTAATTTTCGAGCTCATCAGAAAATTTATTTTAGCTAGTTTAATTTCCAATTATTAATTGGGTATTATTTTTTTCTCCCATGTCGTGCTAAACTCACGTCACGGTTGCATTAATATTGCACGTATGATCTTATATGGTTATTTAAATGATGATGATGATGTAGTTGGTGTAGATTTGTATTGGATGTTGAATAATCTGGTCGATGGGCGGGAATGAACACTCCAAGTTCTGGATGCTGCTATGCAAAACATGTAGAATTTGTTGTATACTTAAATGAATCATTAATTATATCTATAAATACTAAAGATTTCTATAATGATATGAAAGATATAATTGATGAATTTGATACATCAGATTATAAGAAAGATAATATTTATGGGTTACCACAAAAGAATAAAAAGGTATTAGGTAAATTCAAAGATGAGATGAATGGAAAAATTTTAGAAGAATTTATTGGATTAGCTTCAAAATTATATTCTAATAAAGTATTTGCATCTAATAATAATGAAATGAAGAAAGCTAAAGGAGTAAAGAAAAATATAATTAAAAATCAGATTTCTCATAATGATTATAAAATATGTTTAGAAAATAAAATTACTAAAACTGTTAAACAAAAGATGATAAGGAGCACAAAACATAAGATTTATACTATTGAGCAGAATAAAAGAGGATTAAGTTCATTCGATGATAAAAGATGTTTATTTGATGGACAAACTGATACATTACCTTGGGG